>SJYC01129167.1:0-31476 GCA_006408675.1 Madoqua kirkii | reverse complement strand
GACTTATGGAAGCTTCCTAATGGGAGAGACTGACTGAGGGGGAAAATGGGTCTTGTTCTGATAGGCAGGGCCATGCTCAGTAAACCTTTTATCCAATTTTCTGTTGAAGGGCAGGGCTGTGTTCCCTCTCTGTTTTTTGACCTGAGACCAAACTATGGTGGAGGTACTCAAGATAATGGCAACCTCCTTCAAAAGGTCCCATGCACATACTGGTACACTTAGTGCCCCCAACCCTGCAGCAGGCCACCGCTGACCTTCTGCCAAGCTCTTCCAAGGGACTCATGATCCAGGGCCAGTTCCTCTGGGAGACTGCACAGCCCACCTCAGACTGTAACAACGTCCAGCGGGTCTCTACCACCATAGGCAGTCCCTGATACGTCCCAATTGTGGCTGCCATACCTTGCCCTTTCTCTGGCCTGCCTGAGCAAGTGAGCCCTAATCAGCCTCAGCCTTCGCCTGTTCTTGAATGGGTGGGGAACAGACACCAGAGTGTGGTCTACAAACAGAGTCTGGCCCCAAAGCAGAAATCCAGGGGCTGTGTGATTAAAGAAGAGGAAGGGAATTAGCACCTGCCGCTGCAGGTGTAGCAGCTTAAATCCCTGCAATTAGCCTGAGACTTTAGGGGCAATTGTGGACTTTGGGAGCAAGTTCAAGCTGGAGTAAAGCAAGATCTGAGTGTGAGCTGACCCCACAGGGCCAACAACAGGTCCAGAGACCTTCCTAAACATATTGGAAGACTTTCTGAGTAGGCAGTTTGTCTGGAGCACACTGTATGATGTGGAAAATGGAGGAATCATGAGGACATTCTTCTGCTACCTCTCTGAATATTTTCTATTTTTTTCTTTTACATATTGTTCTAATATTGTCCTTTCTTTATTATTCCTTTAATTTTTATTTTTTGTAAACTACTTATTGCTTAAAAAATCTTAATTTTAGATATTCAGTTTATTTCCTTAGTTTCACAGTACTCTTTAGTTATATTGCATTTTTCCCTGTGTTTTTGATTTTGTGTTTTTTCTAGTTCAGTTTTTAGTTTTCATTTTTATGGCTTTGTTTATTGGCTTGAGTGCTCTCTTCTTTTTTGCCTCCATTTTTATCCTTTTTTCCTTTCTCACTCTTCTCTTGGTAGGATTTGAGTTTCTTTGGGTGTTCTTGGCTGTTGAATGTTGCTTTCACCATCAGTCTTTGGATTTTGTCTTCTGTGCTGTATGGCCTGTGAAGTCTTAGTGCTACAGTAAGGGGTTGTGCCTCAACAACCAAGGAGAGGGAACCCAAGGTCAGAACTTTGGACTATCAGAGAACTCCCAATCCCATAGAGCATTAATTGGCAAGAGCTGTCCCAAAGGCCTCCATTTCAGCAATAAGACCAGATGCCACCCAAAGTCCAGCAAGCTTCAGGGCCAGATGCCTGATGTCGATCCTTCAGCAAAACAGGAACACAACCCTGCCCATTAGCAGACAGACTGCCCCGAGCAATACCAAGCGCATAGACAACCCAAAACACATTACTGGACACAGCATTGACTTTCAGAGAGGCAAGATTCAACTCTATCCACCAGAATAGACACAAGTTCCCCCAGTGGTATTGTTCAAAATGCACTAGTCCAACCCTACCTATGGGAGGCAAACTGCACAAATAAGAGAAACTATGAGCTTTCTAGCCTGCAGAAAGGAGACCACAAACACAGTAAGTTAAACAAAATGAAAAGACAGAAGAAATGTTTAACAAGGGCCTAGAAGAAATAAGTTATTTAAAAGATGGAATCAAGACTTCCAGGAGAAATATCAACGTCAGATATATGGGTGATACCACTCTAACTAATGGCAGAAAGCTAAGAGGAACTAAAGAGACTCTTGATGAGGGTGAAGGAGGAGAGTAAAAAAGCTGGCTTAAAACTAAATATTAAGAAAACTAAGATCATGGCATTTGGTCCTATCACATCATGGCAAACAGAAGGGGAAAAGGTGGAAGCAGTGAGAGATTTCCTTTTCTTGGGCTCTAAAATCGTGCAGATGGTGACTGCAGCCATGAAATTAGAAGATGATTCTTCTTGGTAGGAACACTGTCACAAACCCAGGCAGTGTGTTAAAAAGCAAAGATCACTTTCCAACAAAGGTACATAAATTCAATTCTGTGGTCCTTCCAGTAGTCATGTATGGATGTGAGAGCAGGACAATAAAGATGGCAGAGCACTGAAGAATTGATGCTTTCAAACTGTGGTGCTGGAGAAGACTCTTGAGAGTCCCCTGGACAGCAAGAAGATCAAACCAGTCAATTGTAAAGAAAATCAACCTTGAATACTCATTGGAAGAACTGATGCTGAAGCTGAAGCTCCAATACTTTGGCCACCTGATGCGAACAGCCAATTCATTGGGAAAGAACCTGATTCTGGGAAAGACTGAATGCAAAAGGAGGAGAGGGCAACAGAGGATGAAATGGTTCGATGGCATCACCTAGTCAATAGACCTGATGGTGAGAGACAGGAAAGCCTGGTGAGCTGCAGCCCATGTAGTCACAAAGAGTCAGACGTTGTTGGTGACTGAACGACAGCAACAGGAAGAAATAAAGAATAGACAATCAGCAATGAACAGCATTATAACCTAGATTAAAAATACACTAGAGGGAACCCATAGTAGATTCTCATGGAAGAATCTCCTCTGAAACCGTACTCATATCTTCAGTTCAGTTCAGTTCAGTTTGGTCGCTCAGTTGTGTCCGACTCTTTGCGACCCCATGAATCGCAGCATGCCAGGCATCCCTGTCTATCACCATCTCCTGGAGTTCACTCAGACTCACGTCTATCGAGTCAGTGATGCCATCCAGCCATCTCATCCTCTGTCGTCCCCTTCTCCTCCTGCCCCCAATTCTTCCTAGCATCAGAGTCTTTTCCAATGAGTCAATGCTTCGCATGAGGTGGCCAAAGTACTGGAGTTTCAGCTTTAGCATCATTCCTTCCAAAGAAATCCCAGGGCTGATCTCCTTTAGAATGGACTGGTTGGATGTCCTTGCAGTCCAAGGGACTCTCAAGAGTCTTCTCCAACACCACAGTTCAAAAGCATCCATTCTTCGGTGCTCAGCCTTCTTCACAGTCCAACTCTCACATCCATACATGACCACAGGAAAAACCAAAGCCTTGACTAGACGGACCTTAGTCGGCAAAGTAATGTCTCTGCTTTTGAATATACTATCTAGGTTGGTCATAACTTTTCTTCCAAGGAGTAAGTGTCTTTTAATTTCATGGCTGCAGTCACCATCTGCAGTGATTTTGGAACCCCCCAAAATAAAGTCTGACACTGTTTCCACTGTTTCTCCATCTACTTCCCATGAAGTGATGGGACCAGATGCCATGATTTTAGTTTTCTGAATGTTGAGCTTTAAGCCAACTTTTTCACTTTCCTCTTTCACTTTCATCAAGAGGCTCTTTAGTTCTTCTTCACTTTCTGCCATAAAGGTGGTATCATCTGCATATCTGAGGTTATTGAAAAGGAAAGATATAAGAATCTGAATGCAGAGTTCCAAAGAATACCAAGAAGAGATAAGAAAGCCTTCTTCAGCGATCATTGCAAAGAAATAGAGGAAAACAACAGAATGGGAAAGACTAGAGATCTCTTCAAGAAAATCAGAGATACCAAGGGAACATTTCATGCAAAGATGTACTCAATAAAGGACAGAAATGGTCTGGACCTAACAGAAGCAGAAGATATTAAGAAGAGGTGGCAAGAATACATGGAAGAACTGTACAAAAAAGATCTTCATGACCCAGATAATCATGATGATGTGATCACTAATCTAGAGCCAGACATCCTGGAATATGAAGTCAAGTGGGCCTTAGAAAGCATCACTACGAACAAAGCTAGTGGAGGTGATGGAATTCTAGTGGAGCTATTTCAAATCCTGAAAGATGATGCTGTGAAAGTGCTATACTCAGTATGCCAGCAAATTTGGAAAACTCAGCAGTGGCCACAGGACTGGAAAAGGTCAGTTTTTATTCCAATTCCAAAGAAAGGCAATGCTACCGCACAATTGCACTCATCTCACATGCTAGTAAAGTAATGCTCAGAATTCTCCAAGCCAGGCTTCAGCAATACGTGAACCGTGAACTCCCTGATATTCAAGCTGGTTTTAGAAAAGGCAGAGGAACCAGAGATCAAATTGCCAACATCTGCTGGATCGTGGAAAAAGCAAGAGAGTTCCCCAAAAAACATCTACTTCTGCTTTATTGACTATGCCAAAGCCTTTGACTGTGTGGATCACAATAAATTGTGGAAAATTCTGAAAGAGATGGGAATACCAGACCACCTAACCTGCCTTTTGAGAAATCTGTATGCAGGTCAGGAAGCAACAGTTAGAACTGGACATGGAACAACTTATATTTTCAGAGGTGCCTAAGTGGATGAAGGCAACCCTAGATGCCAGATGTAGGATGAAAACATCAATTCTACTTCTTTCTCCAGGAGAATGGCCAGGTGCAGCTAGAAGAAAGAACTGTTGTTTCCTGAAGGGAAATAAAAAACCTGTATTTAAGAGTTTAAGACAAATTAATGACCTGCATCTCAGGGCCCCAAACGAGGCTACATTATCACATATTGCTTCATAATTAACCCTAAATGTTGAGGCTAGAATGCAGTTGTTGGCTTTCCACATTTCTCATTTATCAGACCATATGAGAAATAAAAGTTTATACTGGCACAATGAAATGTTTTTGAATCCATGCCATTATCTTCCCTCACTCCACTGTAATATAAACACCATGAAAAGAAGACTCTTTGTTCTGTTCATATTCTGTCTCTGTAACTCTGAACAAGACCTGAAATCCAGTAACTTTGTCAATATTTGCTGAACAAATTGATGTAGTTCTCCCATTGAAACATTAATATGTGTAGGTTCTTCTTTTGGAGACTTTCCTTTTACCCTTGTTTGGTTCATATGGGCATTTTCTGTCCAAGGAAGGATTTGTGGCCTGAATGTGGCTTTTATTCATCTTCTGCTCAACTGCCTTGACAACTGATTTTTTAATACTGAAAAAGTATCTCAAGGAATGCTTCCCACTAAAGGACTTGGAGTTTTAAACTTCATGTAGATTTGACAACAAAATAAAACACACACACACGCTTTAGGGTATGTGTCTTACATAAAAAGAATTGGTAATTTGTCATCTGTATAAAACACAGATAGAGGATCAAATTTGTATCAGGAAAAATGATAAAGTGTGCTATGCTGTATAACAATCCCACAGAACTCAAGTCATCGATAAAAAACCAAAAATTCCTTTATTTTTTTGCTCTTACTGCTTGTCCCTCACAGTTCTCCTGTGAATTGGCTGATGGAACAGCTGTTATTTGAAAGACTGCTAGCAGATGTGGAATAGGGAGAAATTATGTGCTCTAGCCTAGAACTTGTCACTTGGCTAGATTGCATTTTCTATAACTACAGGAGGAGGTACAGATAGTTGGGTAATGTCTATCACAATGATCACTCAACCAGAGTATCTTAGATTCATTCTATATCTGGAGGTATTTCATAAGAAACTCAAGAGAATTTTCCTGGAGAAGCAGTGTTTTGGAAAAAAAAAAAAAAAGATCGACCATTTTGTAACCTTCAGTTCAGTTGCTCAGTTGTGTCTGACTCTTTGCGACCCCCTGGACTGCAGCATGCCAGGCTTCCCTGTCCATCACCAACTCCCAGAGTTTACTCAAACTCATGTCCATTGAGTTGGTGATGCCCTCCAACCATCTCATCCTCTGTCGTCCCCTTCTCCTCCTGCCCTTCAATCTTTCTCAGCATCAGGGTCTTTTGAAATGAGTCAGTTCTTTGCATCAGGTGGCCAGTTTGCATCAGTATTGGAGTTTTGGTCCTTCCAATGAATATTCAGGACTGATTTCCTTTAGGATGGACTGCTTGGATCTCCTTGCAGTCCAAGGGACTCTCAAGAGTCTCCTCCAACACCACAGTTCAAAAGCATCAATTTTTCAGTGCTCAGCTTTCTCTATAGTCCAACTTTCACATCCATACATGACTACTGGAAAAAACCATAGCTTTGACTAGACAGATCTTTGTTGGCAAAGTAATGTCTCTGCTTTTTAATATGCTGTCTGGTTGGTCATAACTTTTCTTCTGAGGAGTAAGCATCTTTTAATTTCATGTTTGCAGTTACCATCTGCAGTGATTTTGGAGCCCCCTAAAATAAAATCTGTCACTGTTTCTAAAAAAAAAAAAAAGATCGACCATTTTGTAACCTTCAGTTCAGTTGCTCAGTTGTGTCTGACTCTTTGCGACCCCCTGGACTGCAGCATGCCAGGCTTCCCTGTCCATCACCAACTCCCAGAGTTTACTCAAACTCATGTCCATTGAGTTGGTGATGCCCTCCAACCATCTCATCCTCTGTCGTCCCCTTCTCCTCCTGCCCTTCAATCTTTCTCAGCATCAGGGTCTTTTGAAATGAGTCAGTTCTTTGCATCAGGTGGCCAGTTTGCATCAGTATTGGAGTTTTGGTCCTTCCAATGAATATTCAGGACTGATTTCCTTTAGGATGGACTGCTTGGATCTCCTTGCAGTCCAAGGGACTCTCAAGAGTCTCCTCCAACACCACAGTTCAAAAGCATCAATTTTTCAGTGCTCAGCTTTCTCTATAGTCCAACTTTCACATCCATACATGACTACTGGAAAAAACCATAGCTTTGACTAGACAGATCTTTGTTGGCAAAGTAATGTCTCTGCTTTTTAATATGCTGTCTGGTTGGTCATAACTTTTCTTCTGAGGAGTAAGCATCTTTTAATTTCATGTTTGCAGTTACCATCTGCAGTGATTTTGGAGCCCCCTAAAATAAAATCTGTCACTGTTTCTATTGTTTCCCCATCTATTTGCCATGAAGTGATGGGACCAGATGCCATGATCTTAGTTTTCTGAATGTTGAATTTTAAGCCAGCTTTTTCACTCTGCTCTTTCACTTTCATCACAAAGCTCTTTAGATATTCACTTTTGCTTTCAGCTAAGGCTTTGTAACCTTAGCAAACTAGATCTTGTATACAGCACAGGGTGACCATCACAGAATTTTTGGAATCAGAGAGACATGAGTTCACATTTCTGCTCTGCCACTTAACATGTGGCATTATGTAAGACACTTAATCTCTCCAAGATGAGTCTTATCATCTTTAAGATGGATCTACTTCATAGGTAAAATGAAATTGTTATGAAGATAAAATGAGATCCTATAAAGAAGTGCCAAGCACACAATGTCTGACACATGTTGCAAATTCAATACACATTAGCTTACTTGAAAGATGGGTTGTCTTGACGTTTTATTAGTTGGTGTCTCTTGGGTTAAGTTTTCTTGGCAGAGGATGCTTTTATGTTCTCAGGAGGTCTAGCAATTAATTCTGCTTAGAGTTCTCTGTGGGCGAATGTTCTTGAAAGAGCAATTCTTTGGAAATGATTCTTTAGCTCATTGGGGTTAGCCTTCATTAATTCTCTGTTTCTACACGCAATCTTTCACATGTGTCTTCCTACTCCAGTTTCTCTGAAAGTCTCAACATTAGAAAGTCCAAACCTTGGGTATCCATTGGTATCCCCAAAGACGTTTTCACAACACCTTTGTCTCAGTTCCACTTAAGTCTAATTAAATCAGTTTCTTGAAGAGAGGGGACCTAGACAGGTGTATTTTTTAAACCACTTCTACCGATTCTAATGAGCAATGAGTATGGAGAGCCAGTTCCTACGTATTCTGGCGCTTACTCACCTCTCCAGCTTCACCTACTACCACCCTTTTTTCTCCTGATCACCATGCTCCAGCCAGCTTTTGTTCACCAAACATGCTCAGGGCGCTCCTACTTCAGGACCTTTGCATTCATTGTTTTCTCTTTCTAAAAGGTATCTTCTTGAATTTTAATATACATTTGACTCTTGCACAGTTGAAAGTCTGGTATAACTTTTGAATCCCCTAAAACTTAACTACTATTAGCCTATTGCTGACTGGAAACCTTAAAGATAACATAAACATCTATTAAAACAATTTTTGTGTAATATTTGCTATATGCTATATTCTTACAATAAAGTAAGCTAGAAAAAGAACTTATTAGAAGTATAAGGAAGAGGAATCACATTTATAGTACTATACTGTATTTATCAATACTCTCAGCTTACATCATCTGTGTATAAGATGGTCCATCAGTTGCTGTTGCTATCAATAGATTTATGTGTATTTTGTGGATATGTGTTATCTCAGATGTGCTTAGTCACTCAGTTGTGTCCAACTCTTTGCTACCCCATGAACCGTAGTCTGCCGAGCTCTTCTGTTCATGGAATTTTCCAGGTAAGAAAACCAGAGTGAGTTGCCATACTGTATTTATCAATACTTCAAGTTTATATCATCTGTTTACAAGATGGTCTGTCAGTACAAACATCAATATTATCTTACATGATACAAATACTGTAGTTGTTATATGTATTAGTAATGCTAGACATCAAAAATGATATGAAAAAGAAAATTTTATTTATATCATTACAGGTATAATGATTCATGCATTGATAATGAAGAAGCAGAAAGATGCTTGCTTTATGGTAGCCTAAAGTAAACCATATGATCGCTTCACATAACCTAGCCTCTACATTAATGAATGAATCGTAAATGTTCTTGGCATATAGTGTTACAGTCGTATTCATAATATAATACCAGAAATATTATATTTAAAAAACCATGCTTATTTGTGATGACAGACAAATGCAGTTTCCCCAGTTAAAAGAGAGTAAGAAGGGCACAGTGCATGGTAATGTAATTCTTTGAAAGCAAAGTTATCAGACAGGAAGAATAATCACGATCATCATGAAGTGAAAGCTGCTCAGTCGTGTCCAACTCTCGCGAAGAATGAGCGCACATTATTAATGTTACATTAGTTATCACTCACCTTACGCTTATGCAAGGACTTCAGTTTATGATTCCAGAGGGGAAGGCGTAAGCCACTAGCCACTGCCAATGCCAGGGAGAACACATGAGGCAGCAGACAATCGCTGCCCCTGCGGGCTTGACTCCAGAGGTGGCAGCTGCCAGCAAGCTGTGAGCAGGCACAGGTCGCTGCAACACTTGCTGGGAGCTTAAGCAGCTTGGCTCTTCCTAGGGACCCATGATGCAGGGCCAACTGCTCTGGGAGAGTGCGTGACACACCTCAGACTACAGCAACATCCAGTAGTCTCTCCAGCTGCAGGCACTCCCCAGTAAGTCCCAACTGTGGCTACCATATGCAACCTGACTGAGCAAGTGAGCCCTAGTAAGTCTTGGCCTTCACCCCCCTTGTCTGGGCAGAGAGCAGACACCAGAGGGCAGCATACAAGCAGAGCTGGGTCCAAACCAAAGCAGAACACCAGGGGCTAGGCGATAGAAGAAGAGGGAAGAAATTTGCTCTTGCACCCCAGGTGCAGCAGATTAAATCCCTGAAATTAACCTGAGCCCATGGTCTTTGGGAACTTCCTTCCTTGCACAGATACACAGAAATCTGTCACTCTAAGAGATAATCCACAATAATTATCTCCTAAGATTTTTCTCTGTATACACTGAGAGAGATAATTCAGAAGGACCTGATGCTCAGCACTCTTCTCATTCTTCTATGGCCAAAAAAAATTAGTGCTACCCCACCCCATAAATACGTCTACCTGAGTCAGGAAGCGGCACGCTGACAACCTCAAGATGGCAAATCGAGTGTCCTGCACTGCAGCGTCGACAAGATGGTACGAAAAGGAGACAAAAGCAGTGCCTACTCTCTTATCTCCGACCTCCCTGACTTGGGAAGCTATCATGTCCCTGGAGCCTGGACAGGCTTGGGTCTCACTGCTGAACTGGGGTGGTTGACACAGCCTGGCAGGGTGCCCTTGGTTGACCCATTTAATACTGTTTCCTAAGTTCTGGCTGGGACCAGAGTCCCGAATGGCATCAAGGGCCTCAAGGGAGCTGAAGGCAAGGTTCAGCTAGCCTCAGCCTCTCCTGGTGCTGGGGATCCCAGCTCAAGCCTTGTTCCTGAGAGTGCAGCCTCCTAGCACTAGCACCTAAGCACCCTCAGCAGTGTGCTGTGGTGCTGGAAAGATTAGCTAGGGCGGGCTGTTTGTGTGATGCTTTAGGGGGAAAGATTACTGAGGCTCAAGCCCTTTTGGGTTAGCTCAGGCACACTCCTCCCTACTTCAAAGGCCAAGAAGCAAACTTTCCCTAAGGTTTTGCCACACCAGGAACCAAAGGTAGGCCTGAGTAATGCTGCCTCCTTGTGGACATTTTCTGTAACTACAACATTTTTTCCGGTTTCACCGGCATCTCAAATCAGGAGGGCTGGATTTCTGTTAATGACAGAAATTAACATTACCCGCCTCAGGAAATGTCATACCCAGGACTTTGGAAAAATAATGGAAAAATAAATTCCAAACACAGCCGACTTTCAATAACCCAACTGTCAAAGACAAATTTTCCTGACAACCTTTCCGGGGGGGGGGGGGCAATAAAAAGCCAAAACAAAATCAAAACTCCACAACAGGACAAGATACTAAGGATCCCTAATTGCCGGAGGAGTGCCATTCAAAACGGCAACGAGAAATCAAATCCCACCAGTCACGTGGTCATCATCACTAATCTACAACCGATAAGTGTGGGAGAGAGCCTGGAGGAAAAAGAATCCCCCTAAGCTGTCTCTGGAAATATACATCGGCAACAGTCAATATAATGGACAGTTTCTGAAAGCCTGAAAAAAAAAACTCTCAGAGAGATTAAAACTAGGATCTGACATTCCCACACCTTGGTCTTTATCCTGAGAAAACCATCGATCAAAAGGCACAGACAGCCCAACAAAGCTTCAGCACTGCTTGTAATAGCTGAGGTACACTACCAGCAAAATCTCCCATGAGGGGTTAAAGCCGAAACAAGCTGTGGTACATATACACGGTAGACTATTTCTCACTCATAAAAAACCATCACTGAAATTAGGAATTAAGACAGTAGTAGCCACAGGGATGATCCTTGAAGGATCACACACTAAGGGAAGTCTGTCAGGCAGAGGAAGACCATGGTGTATGAGGTACCTTCCAGGCAAAATAAAAGTAGACGTATAAGGCAACAAACCTCCAACCTTTGAATTCTCAGAGTTTGAATTCTGAGAATTCAAGGCAAGGATTCCAGAGAAATGTAAGTGATGGTCTAGGAATGAATTAGGATGTCCGTGCCTATACACAAGAAATCTGTACTGGAATAGATAATCTACGGTGATTGTCCCATTTCTCCCTTTCTACCTTCCAAATATAGACAGCAATCCATATCTCTAAAGACAAGTTATCTGTATCTCTAAGAGATAATCCAAAAAAATTATCTCCTAACTTCATTCTTTATGTACACAGAAAAGTGTATCTGAGATATATAACTCACAAGGACCCGATGGCTGGCACTCTTCTCGACCTTCTATGGTACACAGTTCATAACTGCAATAGAGATAAACCATGGATATGTTATATTGAATTGATAGCTGTACACTGAGGACAAGCACAGCACTGCAAATTGACTAAACTCCAACACAGCAGCAGCGTGGTGATAAAGAAGAAGAAGGAAAAGCAATGCCTGCTTTACTGCCTCTGATCTCCCTGACTTGGGGTGTGATCCATCCTGGAGCCTGTGCAGGCTTGGGTCTCCAGGCTAGACTGCTGTGTTTTTGAGACAGTTCATCAGGGTGTTTGTTGAACCCTTTTTAAGCCTATACAGTCCGCTGTGATCTGGTTGGGACCACAGACCCGAGTGGGATCAAGTCCTCAAAGACCTTGGGGGCAACAGTCACCTACCCTCCAGTCTCCTGATGCTGGAGACTCCTAGCTCAAGCCTCCTTCCAGAGAGTACAGACTCCTTAGGCACTGAAGCACAGTCAGCAAGGTGCTGTGGCTCCCGTTGGAATTAGTCTGGAAGCCGTCTGTGTGTGTGTGTGTGTGTGTGTGTGTGTGTGTGTGTGTGTGTGTGTGTGTGTGTGTGTGTGTGTGGTGCTTTAAGGGGAATAAGCAGTGAGACACAACCCCTTAAATGTTCGCTCAGGTACATTCCACTCTCTTTCATAACCCTAGCCAACTTTCCCTAATGCTCCGTTTGCCCCAGGAACTGGAGTGGTCATGGAAAAGTGCTTCCACCTTGTGGACATGTTTTGCAACTACAACTTGACCATTGACACCTCCAATTCACAAGGGGGCGCAGGGGGCGGGGCGGGGAGGGGGGAATGCTGCTGTCAATGACAGCTTGCCTCAAGAAAGGTCCTGGGGTAAATATTAGAGAAAAAAGTTGCAAACACACCCAACTTGTAAGATGCTAGTCGAAACGTAAAATTTCCACACATGCCTAAAAGAAAAAAAATGAAAGGAAAAATACCCTAACCACCACAAGACAAGATGCTCAGCATCCTTAATTGTTGCAGGAGGAATGCTAACCAAAACGACAACAAGAAATCAAATCCCACCAGTCAGAAAGGCCATTTTCATAAGTCAATATACGTGGGAGGGAGCAGGGAGGAAGGGGGAACCACCCACGTGTTCGGCAGAATGAACACTGGCAACAGCTGCTGAACCGACAGCCGCTGCACCGCAGAAAAAGATTTTTTTCAAGAGAGCTAAACCTAGGATCTGACATTCCCACATCTCAGCCTATATCCTGAGAAAGCCGTTATTCAAAAAGTCACACGCACCTCAACGTGCACCTCAACGTGCACTTCAGCGCTACTTACAAGAGCTAAGACACAGACGGAGCAAAATGTCCACTGATAGATGAAAGCTCAACAAAGAGCTGGTACTTATAGGCGAG
The DNA here is from genome assembly GCA_006408675.1 of Madoqua kirkii. Taxonomy (NCBI): domain Eukaryota; kingdom Metazoa; phylum Chordata; class Mammalia; order Artiodactyla; family Bovidae; genus Madoqua; species Madoqua kirkii. The sequence continues at coordinate 18,678 of SJYC01129167.1, read as the reverse complement.
GGACTATTATTCAGCAATGAAAAGCTGGCACTGAAATTATGAAATTATTCCACTTGTAGCCATAGAATGGATGCTGGAGGACCACATTCTAAGCAAAATCAGCCAGGGGAAGAAAAGAGTATATGATGTCTCGTCTAAGCAAAATTTAAAAAGAGATACAAAGGAAGTAAATTACAATACACAAATTGATTCTGAGAATTCAAACACAAGAATTTTTAAAAAAATAAAGGAAAGGCCAACGATTTAGTTAGGAGGTTGGGAATAACACATACACAGAAATTTGTGTCTGTACTAGATGCTCCACAGGTCCTGATCAGCACAGGGAACTATGCTGACTCTCTGCAAAAACCTTTATGGCGAAAGAATACAAACAGAAGGGATATGCTGTATGTATATTTCATAGATGAATCAGGCAGCTGTACACTGATGACAAACAGAAAACTGCAAAATTAATATACTGCAACATAGCATAGGCATGAAATGAAAGAAAACAAAAGCATTGCCTTGTTTATTCCATCCAGCCTTCCTGACTTGCACTGCTATTTCATCCCTGAATCCTGAGCAGGCTTGAGTCCCATTGCTGGATTGAGGTGAAGTTGAGCTAGCTGAGCAACGAGCCCTGAATTGAGACCCCTCTTAAACCTCTTCTGTCTGGTTTCCCTGACTGAGACCAGAGTCCCTAATGCTCCCAAAGGCTGGGGATCTGACCCTCTATCTTCCAGGACCTTGGAAATGTTATCTAGCCCCCAGGACCTCTGGTGCTGGGATTCCCAACTCAAGCTTCCTTCTTGAGAGTTCAGCGTCCTAGGCCCCTCAGCAGGGTGCTGTGGCCCCAGTTGGAATGAGTCTGGAGGGAAGGGGTAAAGATTTAGGGGGAAGAAGTGAGACACAGTCCCTTAAAGTGTTGTTTAGGCACGCTCCACTTCAATTCACCGCCCAGGAAGCGGAGTTGCCCTAAGGCGCTGGTTGCCCAAGGAACCAGGGGTGGCTCAGGGGAAGTGCTGCCACCTTGTGGACATTTTCTGTAACTACAACTGCATCTCCGGTGCTTACTGGCACCTCTATTTCTCAAGCGTTGGGATCTGTTAATGACAGCTGTCCTTAAGACATGTCCTGGGGCAGGAACTGCAGAAATAAATTCAAAACACAACCGGCTTTCAGGAAGCCAATTGCCACAGGTAAATTGTTCTCACACCGTTCAAGGAAAAAACAAAGACCCAAACGTCTACCACAGGACAAGATGCTCAGCATTCCTATTTACTTCAGGAATGCCAATCAAAATGAAAACAAGAAATCAAGTCCCATCAGAGCATCCTCAGGAGGCTACACTAAAGTCAAGAGAACCTGAGGAAAGGGAACACCCCTACACGGTAGGTGGGAAGGCACTCTGACAATATCCAGTATAATGGACAGTCTCTGAATGCCTGAAAATACACTATCAAGAGAGACTAGGGGTAGGATCTGACATTCCCATGTCTGGACCTAGATCCAGAGAAATCCATTATTCAAAAAGACACAGGCACCCTAACTAGCAGTGCAGCACTAGCCACAATAGCTGACACAGAGAGACAGCAAAATCTTCACTGACAGATTAAGCTTAAACAAGATGTGCTACATATATACGATGGACTATTAGCCATAAAACCAAAACTGAAGTGAGGAAATTGTGCCACTGGTAGCCACAGGGATAGATCTAGAAGGATCATACATTAAAGGAATTCAGCCAAACAAAGAAAGGCAATAACATAAAATGCCCCTTCTAGGCAAAATCAAAAAAGTGAAACAAAAGAAAGAATTTACAACCCAAAGACAGACTGAGAATTCAAATTCACAAAACAAGAGTTCAAGAAAAAAGTGAAGTCCCTGGGATAAATTAGGAGGCTGAGACTAATACAGACACAGAAATCTGTGTCTGTAATAGTAATCCACTAGGATTATCAGCTTCCTTCCTTCCTCCCTTCCACATACAGAAATCTCTATCTCTCACCTATCAACACGGAAACACGCATCTCTAAGGCTTAGATACTCCACATAGACTATTTTCTCCCTTCCTTCCTCATATGCACAGAACAGCGTATGTGAGATAGATAACTCACAAGCACCAGATGCTCAGCACTTCGCTCGACCTTCTGCAATTCACTCTATGGCAAAAGAACCCAAACAAGACGAGATATACTCCATGGCTACGTCATACCTACGCTGACAACAAGCAGAGGGTGGCAGATTGGCTCTAATACACAGCACCAGCGTGAAGCCAAAGGAAAGGGGAGGAAATCAGCGCCAACTTTATTCTTCCAACCTCCCTCACTGGGCCTCTATGGCATCCCAGGAGCCTGAGCAGGCTTGAGTCCAAAAGCTGGGCTGGGGTGGGGTCCAGACAGTCTGGCAAGGTGCCCTTCATTGAGCCCCTTTTAAGTTATTATTTCTGAGCCCCTTGAAAGTCACAACTGTTGGCTTGTCTCGGCTGGGCCCAGAGTCCTGGGTGGGATCAAAGCCAGGGGGCTCGTGGAGGCAATAGTCACCTAGCCTGCATATCTCGTGCTGGGGTTCCCAGCTCAAGCCTTCTTCCTGAGAGTGCAGCCTTCTAGCACCGAAGTACCCTCAGCTGGTGCTGTGGTTCCAGCTGGGATTAGTCTGGGGGTCGGGTGTGTGGAGCTTTAGGGGGAAGAAGCAGTGAGACACAAGGCTGCAGGCACTCCAATTCACAGCCCAGGAAGCCCACTTTCCCTAAGGCTCTGGTTGTCTCAGGAACCAGAGGCCGGCAGGGGAAAGCACTGCCGCCACCTTGTGGAGACTTCCTGTAATGACAACAGCACCACGGGCTTAATGGCACTTCTACTTCAAATGTCCTTGTTGTTCAGTTGCTAAGTTGTTTCCGACTCTTTAGGAGCGCATGGACTGCAGCACGCCAGGCCTCCCTGCCCTTCACTGTCTCCTATCAAAACCATGTCCATTGAGTCAGTGATGCTGTCCAACCATTTCATCCTCTTTTCTCCTTCTCCTGCCTTCAATCTTTCCCAGCATCAGGGTCTTTTTCAGTGAGTCAGGTCTTTGCATCAGGTGGCCAAAGTACTGGACTTTCAGCTTCAGCATCAGTCCATCAGTCCAATATCAATATTCCAATGAATACTCAGGACTGATTTCCTTTAGGATTGTTGGATCTTTTTGCAGTTCAAGGGACTCTCAAGAGTCTTCTCCAACACCACAGTTCAAAAACATCAGTTCTTCAGTGTTCAGCCTTCTTTATGGTCCAATTCTCACGTCCATACATGACTACTGGAAAAACCATAGCATTGACGAGACGGGCCTTTATCAGGAAAGTAATGTCTCTGCTTTTTTAATAAGCTGTCTACTTTCAAATAATTGGGACCATGTTACTTCATAATCAGATTTCTAACTTTGGTGGTATTATTTTTGTTCTGCTAATGCAATGAAGGGCTTCCCCAGTGCTTAGATGGCAAATTAAAAAGAAACTGAAGTTGTCTCTAGAATTTATTCAGGGCACAATGATGAGAAAGCAGAAATAACATAACAGCAAAATAGAAAATATATTCCGTTCACCTGCCACCTATAGCACGTTGCCTATCAGTGTTACTGTAATAAGAAGTAAAGCAAAGTGAAGCAAAGTGAATTCTCCAGGCAAGAATACTGGAGCGAGTTGCCATTTCCTTCTCCAGGGCATCTTCCCGACCCAAAGATTGAACCTGGGTCTCCCACATTACAGGCAGACACTTTACTGTCTGAGCCACCAGGGAAGACAATAAGAAGTAAAGGTTAATTTAAAAAAGAATACTCTGGAAAAACACAAAAGCTTTTGGGTTTTCATTCAGGTACATTCCACATTAAACTACAGCCCTGAATTAACACTCTCAAAAGCTTTCTTTTCCCAGGTGCTCACAATTGGGCTTGAGAAAAGCCTGTAGTCTTGTGGCGATTCCCTGCAATAGCAACTGTCAAAGATTTGCTTGTGAGCCTTGTTTAGTTGCTCAGTGGTGTCCGATACAAATTATGATTTGTAATATGTATTATGACTATGAAATAATTATACAAATTATTTATGATGCAAATTATTCATGGCACATACAGCTCACTGTGGAGCTTCAGCACAGCGGGTCGCCAGGCTGGGCCAGGCCCCAGTGCAGGGAAAGCGGGTCCAGAGTCCAGAAGAAAACCTTTCAGGGTAGGCGCTCAATCCTGAATAGGATTCAATTTAGAGATGTTAACTCTTAGGTTACCTCTTAGAGGATGTTGGGAATTTTCCAGGCAGTCAGGAAAGAACAACGTGCGCAGAGAAGATGAACAGAAATAATCACAAATGACTCTGCATACCTAAGGCGAAGAAGCGTCTGGGTGTAAGAGAAGGTGAGGGCAGTTTACAAGGTTCAGATTAGGAACACTTCTGTGTGCCATCTCAGAGGCTTTGAGTTTTGCACATAGGAACTGAGGAAACACTGAAACTTCAGGAGGGGAGGTTGGTGTTTGAAGGAAGACCCTCTGAAGACAGAAGGCTTCTCAGGGCGCTGATCTAAATGTCTCCAATAAGACCTAATTTTTTACTTTTTAATTTAAAAATTTATTTTATTACTTTTCCAGCTTTATTGAGAAATAATTGACATACATTACTGTATAAGTTTAAGGTATAACAGCATGACAGTTTTGATTGGTATATGTTGTGAAATGATTACCACGGTAGGTTTAGCTAACATCCACCTTATTCATCATTTTCTTATCTCATGAATTATGCTTTGAGGATGTCATAAGGCTTTAGAAGATTCATGTGTTGACAGCTGAGCTGTGCTCATTCTAATACCTTTGAACAGAATTGGAACTGTCTCATTATTTTTCTTTACTTTCTTTCATTGGAGTATAATTAGTTTCTTTCCACTGTTGTGTTAATTTCTGCTGTACAGCAAGTGAACCAGCCTCATGTATGCACATATCAGAGCACTGAGTAGAGAGTTTCCTGCGCTACATAGTAGGTTCTCATTATTTATTTTATACTTTAAAGCCTTGTCCTGGCAAAGGGGCAGGACAATGTCTCCCACATTGCAGGTAGATTCTATACAGCCTGCAATAACTCAGTGAAGCTATGAGCCATGCCATGCATGGCTGCTCAAGACAGACAGGTCATAGGGAAGAGTTCTGACAAAATGTGGTCCGTTGGAGAAGAAAATGGCAACCCACTCCAATAATCTTTTCTAGCAAACCCCATGAACAGTATGAAAAGGCAGCAGTCAGTCCATGGGATCACAAAGAGTTGGACACAACTTAGCAACTGAATAGAAACAAAGTGAATATAAGACCCAATTAAAAAAAAAAAGTATTTCCTGTTACTTTTATAGAAGTACAATGGAAATATCTAGATTGCTGGTAGTTACTGTTCCTTAAACTGCTTCACTGAAGTACTGAAGGGTAACTGTCATATCCTGGGTGCGTGCGTTAGTCACGTCCTACTCTTTGGGATCCCACGGACTGTAGCCAGCCAGGCTCCTCTGTCCATGGGATTCTCCAGGTGAGAATACCAGAATGGGTTGCTGTTATGGTCTTTGCAGACCGGGACCCAGGGACGAGAGTCAATGAAGAGAAAGCGACGAAAAGAAGGACGCGGGGGACCCAAGTATCGAGTGAAATGAGAGTGCTTTATTTTAGGCAGCATGTGCGTATATATTGTTATACAAGGAAGCTTTAGGCAGAAAATAAAGTTGAGCAAAAACATCGAAACCAGACTCCTAACTACAGTAACTAAGGAAATAACAGTCGTCATAGGGCCATAACAACAGTAACTAGGGGAATAGCAATGTCACAAGGCCAGAAGACAATCCATATCTTGAGAAATAGGAACATGACTAAGTAGTTTTACAGAAAAGTAAAAGGTTACTGAAAGGAATCCACGTATGCACTGTGCCTCATGACCTTAGTCCTGAGAACTGCGTGCAGCTCTGCTCGATCCTGTTTTGCAGGAACTGATAAGGAACAGAGGGCCTTTGACAAACAGAAAGCAACATACAGGATTCCTTAAAATTAAATGTTCCCTGACAGGTTGCCATTTCCTCCTCCAGGGGATCTTCCTGACCAGGGATCAAATCCGCATCTCCTGTGGTTCCTGCATGGCAGGCGGATTTTTTACCCACCGACCCACTAGGGGAGGCCTGTAATTGCTGTATCAGCAATGACGTGCTGCGCAGTGCCTAGCTGCTCAGTCATGTCTGACTCTTTGAGACTCCGTGGACTGTAACCCTCCAGGCTCCCCTGTCCATGTGGATTCTCCAGATAAGAATACCGGAGTGGTTTACCATGCCCTCCTCCAGGGGATCTTCCTGCCCCAGGGATCAAACTCAGGTCTGTTGCACTGCAGGCAGATTCTTTACCGTCTGAGCCACCAGGGAAGCCCTTTAACAATGACAGATCAAAGGAAAACGGTTAAGATCTATTTGATCAGCTGTGCTTGGTGTGTCCCATAGGACAGACTGACTCAGAGACGGAGGAGTGAAGGGTATTTCTAAATTCATATTTGGGAAAACTGGGACTGATGGTACTGTTAGCTCCACACACACTTCATGCCTCACTCTCATCTCCATGACCTAAACCAGATGGAATCTAAGATACCATGTTGCAGTGGAGAAAAGTACATAAAAAATGGAACCATAGTGAATTTATTTCAAGTTGTAAATGCTCAAGCACAAGACCAAAAAAGGAAGGACAGTGGCAATTGGAGGAATCAAAAATACTGAGTCCAGGGACTTCCTGTTGGTTCAGTGGCTAAGACTCCACGCTCCCAGTGAAGGGGTTGTGGGTTCAATCCCACATGCCACAGCTAAAGAACTTCCATGCTGCCACGAAGGCAAAAGATTCCACATGCTGCAACTAACAGCTAGGGCAGCCAAATAAATTTCAAAATAAGTTTTAAGAAAAAAAAATATTGAGTCCATTTTTACTAAGTAAGAATATTGAGCAATGTTATATGATTGCAAAGAAATGTTACAAGGTGGTGAAATGTCCTGAAGGAAAATATTATTGTAACACAACATTCAAAAACTTCAGATAAACAAGGACTATAGCCATCATTTTTATTGCAAGAAAATTATGTATGCTATGGCTGACGAAAGTGGTTCTTATTTTTCTCATGTAACTGGCTCTCTTTTTGTCATGTTATTCTGCCAACTGAAAAGCCCACTGAGATGATTCCTGAAGGTTTGCAGCAGGCTGAGCCTGCTTATTTTTTCACGTGGAAACAACTTGCTTGACTTAAGTACCTTGAGTTATAAAAATTTGTTACAACACATTCCTAAAGTGTAGAGTGGGGAGCGGTGACAATTTCCACAATTATAATGTAATGGGATCCAAAATGGAAATATTTTGGTTCATGTTACATAAATGGCAAGAGAATAGTAGAGGTTCAGCTCTGTACTTACTATTAAAAATTCATCAGCAGCAGAAATAATGGCTGTGTTTCATCATTATCATTTTTAGTCTCACTGTTAGTGATCTTAAGCACAAAGTCAGTTAAGCACATATTAGACAATTTGCAATTTCTTATGACTTAAAAGAAAGGATTATATTTGAAGTATTTACCCAGGTGTGTCAAGAAAAAAAAAAAGATTAGACTTGCTTACTCATGACTAGTAATTTAATACAAAAAAAAAGGAAAATTTGTTCTTCTCAAGCATCGAGGATGACAGAAACATTTCAGTGCCTACTATGGTTCACTGTGAGAAACAGTGTGCTTACATCAATAAAAACTAGACTAATGTTTCTGATGACTGTTTCTCAGGAGTAAGGAGATGGATAATCATCACAGCTTTATTTCCAGTGAGACACACTTGAAGCATCTGTGAGCCTAAAAGCAACACGCCAAGATCCAGGGGCACAGTGTCAAGACTAACAAGTGGGACTCCCCTGGCGGTCCACTGGGTAAGCATCCACCTGTCAGTGCAGGGGATGTGGGTTCAATCCCTGGTCTGAGAAATCCCACATGCTGCGGTCAGCTAAGCCTGAGTGCTACAGCTATTGAAACCCATGCACCAAGAGCCCACAACATGCTCCACAACATGCTCCACAACAACAAAGAAGAAACCACCGCAACAAGAAGCCCTCACACGTACGGCAACTAGAGAGTAGCGCCCTGTCGCAGCAGCTAGACAAAGCGTGAGTGCAGAGAGAAGACCCAGCAGAGCCAAGAATAAAATAAAAATCTAAACCAAAAAAATAAGATGAACAAGAGGTCCACGCTGTAAGTCTTAAACACCAAAACTATAACTGTGATGAGAAGGATGAAAAACACATTTACTGACTGCAGTGACCTACTCTAAGAAAAGAGTTTAAAAATAAATCATTTTGATGATCTTGGCTGAGTGTTCATCTGCTTTTTAAAAACAACTTTCTGTTAAACACATATTTTCTAATGATCAATACAGTGTGCTGTTACTGTCTTATATTCTTTATAACAGAAAGAATACATACACAAGAAATATCTGAAAGTCGGAAAGTGCCTATTTTTTTGAGCTCCAAAATCACTGTAGATGGTGACTGCAGCCATGAAATTAAAAGACGCCTACTGCTTGGAAGGAAAGTTATGACCAACGTAGATAGCATATTCAAAAGCAGAGACATTACTTTGCCAACAAATGTCCGTCTAGTCAAGGCTATGGTTTTTCCAGTAGTCATGTATGGATGCAAGAGTTGGACTGTGAAGAAAGCTGAGTGCTGAAGAATTGATGCTTTTGAACTGTGGTGTTGGAGAAGACTGTTGAGATTCCCTTGGACTGCAAGGAGATTCAACCAGTCCATCCTAAAGGAGACCAGTCTTGGGTGTTAACTGAAAGGAATGATGCTGAGGCTGAAACTCCAATACTTTGGCCACCTCATGTGAAGAGTTGACTCATTGGAAAAGACCCTGACGCTGGGAGGGATTGGGGGCAGGAGGAGAAGTGGACGACAGAGGATGAGATGACTGGATGGCATCAGCAACTCAATGGACATGAGTTTGGGTAAACTCCAGGAGTTGATGATGGACAGGGAGGCCTAGCATGCTGTGATTCATGGGATCGCAGAGTTGGACACGACTGAGCGAATGAACTGAACTGAACTGATGTTTATAGAAGGATTTATATACTAGAGAACTGTATCATCTCCTAAGATGGTTTCATATTCATGAGACAGTCAACATCTCATTCTCCAGCTGCCACTGGACCTCTGGGCATTTCTAATGCTTTTCCTCATTTGATAATATGCTCAGTTGTGTCCAACTCTTTGCGACCCCATGGACCGTAGCCCCTCACACTCCTCTGTCCATGAGGTTCTCCAGACAAGAATACTGGAGTGGGTTGCCATTTCCTTCTCCAGGGGATCTTCCTGACCCAGGAGTCGAACCTGTGTCTCTTGCATCGCTCGCACTGGCAAGTGGATTCTTTACCATTGCACCACCTAAGAAGCCTTAATATTATATTGGAAACTTAAAAGCAAATCCTCAGTGTGATAGAATAGGAGGTTAAATGTAAATCTAATGGCTGTTCACACTAAGTCGACAAAAACCTCGCTTTACCATCCCTTGAAAAGTCTTCCTATCACTTGGAGCGGGAGTCACAGTCATCACAATAAATAACCTGCGAGCGCTGTGTCTCCTCAGTCCTGCTCGCACTCACTGGTCCCAGACAGGTTTCCTCGCTGTGCCCCTGCCTCAGGGTCTTTGCAGGTTCTGTTCCCTCTCCTGAGAACATGCTTCCACAAGTATCCCCTCGTCTCTGGCACACAGGGAGCTCCTGCACTCTCAGGCTGTTGTTCAAATGCCACCTTCTTAGAAAGATACCCTTAGCCATCTTTACAAACACTGTATATTGCCAGAAATTCCCTAAATCGCTTCATTCTTGTTTTGTTCACAGCACTTAATGACATATATCTCTGCAGTTTCCTTTGTTTATGGATTTATTAATCCCCAGTTTTCTCTTTCTCCCCACTAGACATTGAGCTCCACAAGGACAGGTTTTGATTGCTTATCCAATGCTTGCAACCCTAGAGCCTACATAAGTGCCTTGTATCCAATCTGGATTTTTTTTAAATGGAGAATAGATGCTTTACAATTTTGTGTTCATTTCTACCACACAGCAAAGTGAATCAGCTATATGTGTACATAAATCCCCTCATTTCTGGATTTCCTTCCCATTTAAATCACCACAGAGCACTAAATAGAGTTCCCTATGCTAAACAGTGGGTTCTCATTTGTTATCTATTTTATGTCTAGTAATGAGGGCTGAGGGTTAATTGCATATCAAGGGAAATATCTTTTTTTTTTTTTCATTCAATAACATCTGCCTCTGAAGTTGCATCTTAGAAGGCGAGTTATCACCAGCACATCAGCTTACAGCAACTATGCTCATCCGAACCCTATTCTGCTTGAGGCCATGAAATGTCTGCTACATTCTCTTCTCTTTTTAAAATCTTCATTCTTTTATTTCAGTACTACAAAATGGACATTAAGCTATTTATTCAGAAAGCTGTTTTCTTTTTCATGTCATTTTTAAACTGTCTTATGAAACAATATCATGTTTACTCATGCAAACCAAATGCCATAGTCAAAACAGTTTAAACTGGTGTTTATTTTAAAATAGTTTCTGCTATGTTCTCCAGATGGTTTACATGATTTTGCTTCTTACCTGTCAATACCACTGACTTTTTGAACAAATTTAGTTGTGGTAAAAGAAACCCAAGTAAGATGGTAGGTGTTGCGAGAGGGCATCAGAGGGCAGACACATTGAAACCATAATCATAGAAAACCAGTCGATCTAATCACATGGACCACAGCCTTGTCTAACTCAATGAAACTAAGCCATGTCGTGTGGGGCCACCCAAGATGGGTGGGTCATGGTGGAGAGGTCTGATAGAATGTGGTCCACTGGAGAAGGGAATGGCAAACCACTTCAGTATTCTTGCCTTGAGAACCCCATGAACAGTATGAAAAGGCAAAATGATAGGATACTGAAAGAGGAACTTCCCAGGTTGGTAGGTGCCCAATATGTTACTGGAGATCAGTGGAGAGATAACTCCAGAAAGAATGAAGGGATGGAAACAAAGCAAAAATAATACCCAGTTGTGGATATGACTGGTGATAGAAGCAAGATCTGATGCTGTGAAGAGCAATATTGCATAGGAACCTGGAATGTCAGGTCCATGAATCAAGGCAAATTGGAAGTGGTCAAACAAGAGATGGCAAGGGTGAACATCGACATTCTAGGAATCAGCAAACTACAATGGACTGGAATGGGTGAATTTAACTCAGATGACCATTATATCTACTACTGTGGGCAGGAATTCCTTAGAAGAAATAGAGCAGCCATCATAGTCAACAAAAGAGTCAAAACGCAGTACTTGGACACAGTCTCAAAAATGACAGAGGGATCTCAGTTCATTTCCAAGGCAAACCATTCAAAATCACAGTAATCCAAGTCTATGTCCCAATCAGTAATGCTGAAGAAGCTGAAGTTGAATGGTCCTATGAAGACCTACAAGATATTTTATAACTAACACCCAGAAAAGATGTCCTTTTCATTATAGGGGACTGGAATGCTAAAGTAGGAAGTCAAGAAATACCTGGAGTAACAGGCAAATTTGGCCTTGGAAAATGGAATGAAGCAGGGCAAAGGCTAATAGTGTTTTGCCAAGAAAATGCACTGGTCATACCAAACACCCTCTTCCAACAACACAAGAGAAGGCTCTACACATGGACATCACCAGATGGTCAACACCAAAATCAGATTGATTATACTCTTTGCAGCCAAAGATGGAGAAGCTCTATACAGTCAGCAAAAGCAAGACTGGGAGCTGACTGTGGCTCAGATCATGAACTCCTTATTACCAAATTCAGACTTAAATTGAAGAAAGTAGGGAAAACTGCTAGACCATTCAGGTATGACCTAAATCAAATCCCTTATGATTATACAGTGGAAGTGAGAAATAGATTTAAGGGACTAGATCTGATAGAGTGCTTGATGAACTATGGACGGAGGTTCGTGACATTGTACAGGAGACAGGGATCAAGACCATCACCAGGGAAAAGAAATGCAAAAGAGCAAAATGGCTGTCTGGAGAGGCCTTACAAATAGCCGTGAAAAGAAAAGAAGAGAAAAGCAAAGGAGAAAAGGAAAGATATAAGCATCTGAATGCAGAGTTCCAAAGAAGAGCAAGAAGAGATAAGAAAGCCTTCCTTAGCAATCAATGCAAACAAATAGAGGAAAACGACAGAATGAGAAAGACTAGAGATCTCTTCAAGAAAATTAAGATACCAAGGGAACATTTCATGCAAAGATGGGCTCGAAAAAGGACAGAAATGGTATGGACCTAACAGAAGCAGAAGATATTAAGAAGAGGTGGCAAGAATACACAAAAGAACTGTACAAAAAAGATCTTCATGACCAAGATAATCATGATGGTATGATCACTCACCTAGAGCCAGACATCCTGGAATGGGAAGTCAAGTGGGCCTTAGAAAGCATCACTATGAACAAAGCTAGCGGAGGTGATGAAATTCCAGTGGAGCTATTTCAAATCCTGAAAGATGATGTTGTGAAAGTGCTGCATTCAATATGCCAGCAAATTTGGAAAACTCCACAGTGGCCACAGGACTGGAAAAGATCAGTTTTCATTCTAATCCCAAAGAAAGCAATGCTAAAGAATGCTCAAACTACCACACAATTGCACTCATCTCTCACGCTAGTAAAGTAATGCTCAAAATTCTCCAAGCCAGGCTTCACAAATACGTGAACTGTGAACTTCCTAAGGTTCAAGCTGACTTTAGAAAAGGCAGAGGAACCAGAGATCAAACTGCCAAATACCTGTTGGATCATGGAAAAAGCAAGAGAGTTCCAGAAAAACATCTATTTCTGCTTTATTGACTATGCCAAAGCCTTTGACTGTGTGGATCACAATAAACTTTGGAAAATTCTGAAAGAGATGGGAATACCAGACCACCTAACCTGCCTTTTGAGAAACCTGTATGCAGGTCAGGAAGCAACAGTTAGAACTGGACATGGAAGAGACTGGTTACAAATAGGAAAAGGAGTATGTCAAGGTTGTATATTGTCACCCTGCTTATTTAACAGAGTACATCATGAGAAACGCTGGGCTGGATGAAGCACAAGCTGGAATCAAGATTGCTGGGAGAAATATCAATAACCTCAGATATGCAGATGACACCACCCTTATGGCAGAAAGTGAAGAGGAACTAAAAAGCCTCTTGACGAAAGTGAAAGAGGACAGTGAAAAAGTTGGCTTCCTGAGCATTCAGAAAAAGTTGGCTTTCTGAACATTCAGAAAATGAAGATCATGGCATCTAATCTCATCACTTCATGGGAAATAGGTGGGGAAACAGTGGAAACAGTGTCAGACTTTATTTTGGGGGGTTCCAAAATCACTGTAGACGGTGATTGCAACCATGAAATTAAAAGATGCTTACTCCTTGGAAGGAAAGTTACGACCAACCTAGATAGCATATTCAAAAGGAGAGACGTTACTTTGCCAACAAAGATCCATATAATCAAGGCTATTGTTTTTCCAGTGGTCATGTATGGATGCGAGAGTTGGACTGTGAAGAAAGCTGAGCACTGAAGAGCTGATGCTTTTGAACTGTGGTGTTGGAGAAGACTCTTCAGAGTCCCTTGGATTGCAACAGATCCAACCAGTCCATTCTGAAGGAAGTCAGCCCTGGGATTTCTTTGGAAGGAATGAGGCTAAAGCTGAAACTCCAGTCCTTTGGCCACCTCATGGGAAGCATTGACTCACTGGAAAGACTGATGCTGGGAGGGGTTGGGGGCAGGAGGAAAAGAGGATGACAGAGGATGAGATGGCTGGATGGCGTCACTGACTCGATGGACGTGAGTCTGAGTGAACTCCGGGAGATGGTGATGGACAGGGAGGCCTGGCATGCTGTGATTCACGGGGGTTGCAAAGATCGGACATGACTGAGCGACTGAACTGAAGTGAACTGATTATTGAAAATGGACTTCCCTGGTGGCTCAGTGGTAAAGAATCTGCCTGCCAATGCAAGAGATGCAGGTTCAATCTCTGGGTTGGGAAGAGACCCTGGAGGAGGACATGGCAACTCACTGCAGTATCCTTGCCTGGAGAATCCCATGGACAGAGGAGCTTGACAGGCTGTACAGTCCAGGGGGTCACAACAGTTGGACACAACTTAGTGCCTAAGCATCCACCACCAATACTGAAAGTAGAAATATACTCCCTAGAGCAAAAGAGTTAATGTATTCATTTACTATTGATTCTGAAATTTTAAATGAAAATTTGAATGAATACACAAACACTTGCATATGCATTTACTTGTCTTTCTGAATTCTGATCCAATAATTAAAAATAGCCAGGCTCCATGTGAGTTACCAGTGTCAGCATCTTAAGTCATTTAGAAAGTGTTGATGAGAGAAAAACGAAAGATTCATAAAGCGATTTAACTATTGAATCGACACAAGCCAATAACGATTTGCAAATTGGCTGCAATTCTTCTGAAATACTTGTGTTTCTCAAATATATTCTGTTTTAGTTCATGAGATTTCCACCCCCTACCACTGGGGAGGGAAAGGGTTAATACATAAGCCAGGAAGATAAAGCAAAGTTCATGACTTAAAAAATTTTTTTTCATTTAAATTTATAAATTTTAAACTTTTTTTTTTCCAAATGATTGAATTTTGACTCATATACCTTCATTACATATTTCACTAATGTTTTTGAGGGGAGGCCTGATATTTTTTAAAAAAATTTTAGTTTGCAGGATAATTGCTTTACAATGTCTTGTTGGTTTCTGCCTACAACAATGTGAATTGGCCAGGAGTGTACATATGTATCAGCCTAGAGGCAAGGGATGAGGTGGGGCACAGGAGGGAGGGAACATTTTTATTTTTACTGTGCTGGGTCTTCCTTGCACACACGGCTCTTCTCTAGTTTTGGCTCATGGGCTTAGTGGCCCAGTGGGTTGTGGGATCTTAGTTCCATGACCAGGGATCAAACCTGAGCCCCTGAGTGGAAGCATGGAGCCCTAACCACTGGACCACCAGGGAATTCATTTCTCCCTTTTCTTATCTAAAGATAACAGAAGGATTTTACAGGCCACTTGGATGATGTGATCTTTTACCAAATCAATTTAAGTTGTAAGAAACAGATAAAAACCACAGACAGCTAGGAAAGGAGAAAGTGATGATCGAAAGAAGATTTTGCATAAAAAACAAATAAAAATAGGATTACAAAATTAAAAAAATAACGCATGCCAAAGTATCATCCATAATTTAAGCTACAATTATGGAATTCACAAATAATATGTTGACATTATGAGATGTGCTTATGTAGAAATGGACTAATTTCAGTAAGAAACAACACCAGTAGGCATAACACAAAAATATTAAATGTGAATGATAAGAATACATTAGAAGAAAATCCTTCGACTATAACCTGCTGAGACGTGTGTCTTGCAAGCCTTCCATAACAGGATTAAGCCAGAGAAGTTGAGCTCATGGAAACAAAATATTAATAGATGGGGGTGAATGCACTTTACTTGAAAATAGGACATTAAACATCAATATCCAACGTATCTTTTGTACAATTACAGAACAAATTGGATAATGCATTTAAAGTGCATTATCATTGCATGGTACACAGAGAGCACTCAATAAATACCAGGGATTATTATTAGGGAGATGAAAGCAAGTAAGAGACCATCGTCATCCATAAGGCTCAGTTATTTCTTTTTGAGGCTCACTTATTAAAAGACTAACTCCAAGGCTTCCCTGGTGGCTTAGGGGTAAAGAATCCTCCTGCCAGTGCAGGAGACATGGGTTTCATCCCTGGTCCAGAGAGATCCCTCACTCTGTGGGACAACTAAGCCCCTGGGCCTCAACTACTAAGCACCCACACCACAGAGCCCAGGAGCCGTGACTTCTGCATCCACACGCCACAAGGAAGAAACCTGCCCACCACAACAAGGGAAGCCGCTGCAGTAAGGAGCCCATGCTCTGCGACTAGAGAGTAGCCCCCCTTCCCTGCAACTGAGAAAAGCCCACGCAGCAACAGAGACCT
The DNA here is from genome assembly GCA_006408675.1 of Madoqua kirkii. Classification (NCBI taxonomy): domain Eukaryota; kingdom Metazoa; phylum Chordata; class Mammalia; order Artiodactyla; family Bovidae; genus Madoqua; species Madoqua kirkii. Next base: position 2,613 of record SJYC01129167.1, on the reverse strand, counting down.
AGTGCAGCCGTAAATGAATGCATAGATAAACAAACTTATTTTCTTTTAAGGAGAAGGAAATAACAACCCACTCCAGTATTCTTGACTGGAGAATCCCACAGACAGCAGAGCCTGCTGGGCTACAGTCTTTGGGGTGACAAAGAGCTGGACACGACTGAAGTGACTTAGCATGGCAAACATTTTTTAACAAGTCCCACTCCAATGATCCATGCAATGCATGATTTTGACCCTGTTTGGTTCTTCCTCATCACAGAACTGTTACTATTTAATGGGAGCAACATAAGGAGTGAAATCTGTTCACTGAAACCTGTTTGTAGGGCCCTCCTCTAACCTGCAGAGCGTCCGAACTTGTTCATTTTTGACTCACTGGATTCTGCTGCTTCACACAACAACTCAAATAGGTTCAACCACATTCTCTAGGAGAAACACGTCAAGGGCATGCTTGGGGTTCAGAAAATGGGTGTCCCCTCTGCCCACTAGAATGTACAGGTCCCAGGATGGGAAACTGCTTGCCCCATCACACAGAATTTTCCTCAATAAATACTGGAGAGGCCTTTTCCACCATGTTTCATGTTTTTGAACCTGCACTTGTCTCACATTTAAAGCAATGTGTTACTTGCCCTTTCCCCTGTTTTGGTTTGTTTACTACCACAAAACTCCTCTCTAAGTCTTCTATTCTTAAATTCGTCATCATATCCAGACCTTTCTATATAGAGCCTTAGTGGCCATATTCAGAGCTAACAACTAAATAAAAATTAGGGAAAAATTTTTTTCTCCCAATGCAACTGGGAGATGCAATTTTTTCTCCTGGGTTCAATCCCTGGTCAGGGAACTAGATCCCACATGTCACAAACAAGACCAGATGCAGAAAAATAAATACATATTTAACAAACAAATGAAAGTTTCTATTTCTTACAAGATTGTTTCAGAAATATTTCAGATATGTATTTTCATATGTATACAAAATGGGTTTTACAATAATCAATGCTATAGTTCATAGATCACAACTTTGAGAATAATCCCCACCAAGGACTAGATAGGTCTTAAGTGATATGACATTGCTGAATTTACCACAGTCCAATACTGGTCTTCCATTTCGTCTGTATTACAGTAGTTGAGATGCAATTTTTTCTCCTGGGTTCAATCCCTGGTCAGGGAACTAGATCCCACATGTCACAAACAAGACCAGATGCAGAAAAATAAATACATATTTAACAAACAAATGAAAGTTTCTATTTCTTACAAGATTGTTTCAGAAATATTTCAGATATGTATTTTCATATGTATACAAAATGGGTTTTACAATAATCAATGCTATAGCTTCATAGATCACAACTTTGAGAATAATCCCCACCAAGGACTAGATAGGTCTTAAGTGATATGACATTGCTGAATTTACCACAGTCCAATACTGGTCTTCCATTTCGTCTGTATTACAGTAGTAAAAGGTACAAATAAAAGAATAAAGATACCACAGTAAAAATAAATAAGTACTGTGGTCAAAAAACCAGGGTCAAAGCCCCTCCGTAGTTTCTCTGGACCTAGAGTTCCTCCAGGCTCCATCTGTGACCTGTCCCCACTCCAGCTCCTCGGGATTCCCGTGCTTCCTCACCCACCTGCCAGCTTTACAGATGAATTCAGGAACTCCCCTGCAGCCCCTCCTAATGGTTGTCAGCAACAGTGCAAGTGAGGTGAGTGTGTGATGTGTTTACCTGTTTAAAAATAAAATTACAAATGCCAATAAACTATCAAATAATATGTAAATCTTCAAAACAAGACTTTAATACGTGTGAAATTATGAGTGCTCAGTTCAGTTCAGTTGCTCAGTCGAGTCTGACTGTTTGCAACCCCAGGACTGTAGCACACCAGGCCTCCCTGTCCATCATCAACTCCCGGAATTTATTCAAACTCATGTCCATTGAGTCGGTGATGCCATCCAACCATCCCATCCTCTGTCATCCCCTGCTCCTCCTGCCTTCAATCTTTCCCAGCATCAGGGTGTTTTCAAATAAGTCAGTTCCTCCCATCATGTGACCGAAGTATTGGAGTTTCAGCTTCAGCATCAGTCCTTCCAACGAATATCCAGGACTGATTTCCCTTAGGATGGACTGGTTGGATTTCCTTGCAGTCCAAGGGACTCTCAAGAGTCTTCTCCAACACCACAGTTCAAAAGCATCAGTTCTTCGGCACTCAGCTTTCTTTATCATCCAACTCTCACATCCATACATGACTATTGGAAAAACCATAGACTTGACTAGATGGAACTTTGTTGGCAAAGTAATGTCTCTGCTTTTTAATATGCTGTCTATGTTGGTCATTTTCTTCCAAAGAGTAAGCAATTTTTAATCATGGCTGCAGTCACCATCTGCAGTGATTTTGGAACCCTAAAAAATAAAGTCTATCACTGCTTCCACTCTTTCCCCATCTATTTGCCATGAAGTGATGGGATTGGATGCCGTGATCTTCGTTTTCTGAATGTTGAGCTTTAAGCCAACGTTTTCACTCTCCTGTTTCACTTTCATGAAGAGGCTCTTTAGTTCTTTGCTTTCTGCCATAAGAGTGGTGTCATCTGCATATCTGAGGTTATTGATATTTCTCCTGGCAATCCTGATT
>SJYC01129157.1:0-12239 GCA_006408675.1 Madoqua kirkii | reverse complement strand
TCAGTTTTCGTTAAACACGTCACATAGATGATGACACATCAGTTTTGTGCAACACGTGATGTAGATCTTCAACGTGTCAGTTTTTGTACAAAACATCAATTACCTCAGGAACACGTCAGTTTTCGTGAAACATGTCACGTAGATCAGGAAAATATCAGTTTTTGTGCAACACATCACGTAAATCAGGAAAATGTCAGTTTTCGGGCAACGCGTCATGTAGATTATGAACATGTGAGTTTTCATGCAAAACGTCACATAGATCAAGAACACGTCAGTTTTCGTGCAACAAGTCAATTAGATTAGGAACATGTCAGTTTTCATGCAACACGTCACGTAGATCACAAACGTGTCAGTTTTTGTGCAACACATCACGTAGATCATGTACAGGTTGGTTTTCCATCAACATGTCACGTAGATCATGAACACGTCAATTTTCATGCAACATGTAGCGTCAATCACGGACACATCAGTTTCCGTGCAACATGTCACATAGATCAGGAATATGTCAGCTTTCGTGCAACACATCACGTAGATCACAAACACATCAGCTTTCGTGCAACACATCACATAGATTTGGAAAACATCAGTTTTCATGCAACATGTCACGTAGATCACGAACCCTTCACTTTTCATGCCACACGACACGTAGATCATGAACACATCACTTTTCGTGCAACACGTCACATAGATCACTAACACGTTAGTTTTTGTGCAACACATCACGTAGACCAGGAACACGACAGATTTCATGCACTACGTCACGTAGATCATGGACATGTCAGTTTTCGTGCAACGCGTCACGTAGATCAAGAACACATCAGCTTTCGTGCAACACATCACATAGATTTGGAAAACGTCAGTTTTCGTGCAACACTTCACGTAGAACAGGAACATGTCATCTTTTGTGCAACACGTCACATAGATCAGAAACACATCACTGTTTGTGCAGTACATCATGTAGATCAGGAACAAGTCAGGTTTCATGCAACACTTCACGTAGATCATGAATATATCAGTTCTTGTGCAACATGTCAACAAGATCTGGAACACGTCAGGTTCATGCAACACGTCATGTAGATTAGGAACACATCTATTTTCATGCAAAATGTCACGCAAATCATAAACATGTCAGGGTTCATGCAACACTCCACGTAAGTCAGGAACACGTTGGTTTTCATGCAACACGTCAGTTAGATCAGGGAAATGTTCGTTATCATGTAAAACGTCACGTAGATCACGAACACATCAGTTTTCGAGCAACACATCACATAGGTTTGGAAAACATCAGATTTCATGCAGCATGTCACGTAGATTACAAACATGTCATTTTCATGCAACATGTCACGTAGATCACAAACATGTCACTTTTCGTGCAACATGCCACATAGATCACGGCATTTTATGTTTCATGCAACACGTCACATAGATAATGAACATACCACTTTTCATGCAACATGTCACATAGATCACGAACACGTCAGTTTTCATGCAGCATGTCACGAAGATCATGAACATGTAACTTTTCGTGCAACTCATCACGTAGATCAGGAACACATCAGTTTTAGTGCAACACGTCACGTAGACCAGGAAAATGTCAGTTTTTGTGCAACATGTCTCATAAATCAGGAAAACATTAGTTTTGGGGCAACACGTCACGTAGATCATGAACACGTGAGTTTTCATTCAACACGTCATGTAGACCAGGAACATGTCAGTTTTCATGCAACACGTCATGTAGATCATGAACACGTCAGTGTTCGTACAACATGTCAATTAGACCAGGAACACGTCAGTTTTCGTTCAACACATTAATTAGATCAGAAACACATCAGTTGTCGTGCAACACGTCACGTAGACCAGGAAAATTTCAGTTTTTGTGCAATACATTACGTAAATCAGGAAAATGTCAATTTTTGTACAACACGTCACGTAGACCAAGAACATATCAGTTTTCATGCAACACATCACATAGATCATGAACCCTTCACTTTTCATGCCACACGTCATGTAGATCATGAACACATCCCTTTTAGTGCAACACATCACATAGATCACAAACACGTCACTATTTGTGCAACACATCACATAGATCAGGAACAAGTCAGGTTTCCTGCAACAATTCACATAGATCACGAACATGTCCGTTCTCGTGCAACATGTCAACAAGATGAGGAACACGTCAGTTTTTCTACAACACGTCATGTAGATTAGGAATACGTTTGTTTTCATGCAACATGTCACGTAGATCACGAACATATCAGAGTTCATGCAACACATCACGTAAGTCAGGAGCACGTTAGTTTTTGTTCAACACGTCAGTTAGTTCAGGGAAATGTTTGTTATCGTGTAACACATCACGTAGATCACAAACATGTCACTATTTCTGCAAAACGTCACATAGATCACGAACACGTCAGTTTTCGAGCAACACATCATGTAGATCAAGAACACATCAGCTTTCGTGCAACACATCACATAGATTTGGAAAACATCAGTTTTCGTGCAACACGTCACGAAGATCTCAAACACATCACTTTTCATGCAACACATCACATAGATCATGAACACGTTATGTTTCATGCAACACATCACGTAGATCATGAACACATTACTTTTCATGCAACACGTCACATAGATCACGAACATGTCAGTATTCATGCAGCATGTCACGAAGATCACAAACATGTAACTTTTCATGCAACTCGTCACGTAGATCATGTACACATCAGTTTTCATGCAACATGTCAATTAGATCAGGAACACGTCAGTTTTCATGCAAAACGTTAATTAGATCAGAAAAACGTCAGTTTTCATGCAACATGTCACGTAGATCATGGACATGTCAGTTTTCCTGAAACACATCACGTAGATCACGAACACATCAGTTTTCGTGCAACACGTAACGTAGACCAGGTAAATGTCAGTTTTCATGCAACACTTCACATATATCCCGAACATATCAGTTCTTGTGCAACATGTCAACAAGATCAGGAACACGTCAGTTTTCATGCAAGACATCATGTAGATCACGAACATGTCAGAGTTCGTGCAACACATCACATAAGTCAGGAACACGTTAGTTTTCGTGCAACACATCAGTTAGATCAGGGAAACATTCGTTATCGTGTAACAGGTAACGTAGATCATGAACACGTCAGTTTTCCAGCAACACGTCATGTAGATCAAGAACACGTCAGCTTTTGTGCAACACATCACATAGATTTGGAAAACATCAGTTTTTGTGTAACATGTCACGTAGATTATGAACATGTCATTTTCGTGCAACACATCACGTAGATCTTGAACACGTCACTTGTCGTGCAATACATCACATAGATCATGAACATGTTATGTTTCATGCAACACATCACGTAGATCATGAACACATTACTTTTCATGCACCATGTCACTTAGATCATGAACACGTCAGAATTCATGCAGCATGTCACGAAGATCACGAATACGTAACATTTCATGCAACTCGTCACGTAGATCAGGAACACATCAGTTTTCCTGCAACACCTCACGTAGCCCAGGAAAATGTCAGTTTTTGTGCAACATGTCTCATAAATCAGGAAAACATCAGTTTTCGGGCAACACATCACGTATATCAGAAAAACGTCACTGTTCATGCAACACATCACGTAGATCAGGAGCAAGTCAGGTTTCATGCAACACTTCACGTAGATCACGAATATGTCAGTTTTCATGCAACATGTCAGTTACATCAGGAACATGCCAGTTTTCATGCAACACGTCAATTAGATCAGGAACATAACAGTTTTTGTGCAACACATCATGTAGACCAGGAACACGTTAGTTTTCATGCAGCATGTCACGTAGATCATGAACACGTCATTTTTCATGCAACACATTAATTAGATCAGAAAAATGTCAGTTTCCATGCAACACATCATGTAGATCCCGAATACGTCAGTTACCTGCAACACGTCATGTAGATCACGAACACGTCAGTTTTTGTTCAACACGTTATGCAGATCATGAACATGTCAGTTTTCATGCAACATGTCACGAAGGTCAGGACACGTCAGTTTTCATGCAACACATCACGTAGATCATGAACACGTCAGTTTTTGTGCAACACTTCATGTAGATCACGAACACTTCAGATTGTACAATACGTAATGTAGATTAGGAACACATCTGTTTTTACATGCCAGTTTTCATGCAACACGTCAATTAGATCAGGAACATAACAGTTTTTGTGCAACACATCATGTAGACCAGGAACACGTTAGTTTTCATGCAGCATGTCACGTAGATCATGAACACGTCATTTTTCATGCAACACATTAATTAGATCAGAAAAATGTCAGTTTCCATGCAACACATCATGTAGATCCCGAATACGTCAGTTACCTGCAACACGTCATGTAGATCACGAACACGTCAGTTTTTGTTCAACACGTTATGCAGATCATGAACATGTCAGTTTTCATGCAACATGTCACGAAGGTCAGGAACACGTCAGTTTTCATGCAACACATCACGTAGATCATGAACACGTCAGTTTTTGTGCAACACTTCATGTAGATCATGAACACTTCAGATTGTACAATACGTAACGTAGATTAGGAACACATCTGTTTTCGTGCAACACGACACGTAGATCATGAACACGTCACTTTTCGTGCAACACATTACGTAGATCACGAATACATCAGTTTTTTTGCAACACGTCACATAGATCAGGAACACATCAGTTTTCATGCAACATGTCACATAGATCACAGACACATCAGTTTTCATGCAACACGTCATGTAGATCATGAACACGTCAGTTTTTGTTCAACACGTTATGTAGATCATGAACACGTCATTTTTCATGCAACACATTAATTAGATCAACAAAATGTTAGTTTTCATGCAACACGTGATGTATATTAAGAACATGTCAGATTTCATGCATCACATCACGTAGATCATGAACACATCACTTTTTGTGCAACACGCCACATAGATCTCGAACATGTCATATTCTTGCAATACGTCACGTAGATTGGGAACATGTCTGTTTTTATGCAACATGTGAATTAGATCATGAACATGTCAGTTTTTTTGCAACACGTCACGTCAATTACAAACATGTCACTTTTCGTGCAATACGTCACGTAGATCACGAACATGTCAGTTATCGTGCAACATGTCAAGTAGATCAGGAACTCCTCAGGATTTTTGCAACACGTCACATCGATCAGGAACACATCAGTTTTGAGGAACACATCATGTAGATCACGAATACATCAGTTTCTTTGCAACAAGTCCCGTAGATCAGGAACACATCAGTTTTCATGCAACACATCACATAGATTAGGAACAGGTCAGTTTTCCTGCAACACATCACATAGATCAGGAACACGTCAGTTTTCGTGCAACATGTCAATTAGATAAGGAACACGTCAATTTAGTGGAACACGTCATGTAGACCAAGAACGCATCAGTATTTGTGCAACACATCACATAGATCATGAACACGTCAGTTTATGTGCAACATGTCAATAAGTTCAGGAACATGTCAGTTTTTGTGCAACATGTCACATACAACAGGAACATGTCAGCTTTCATGCAGCATGTCACATACATCCTGAACAGGTCAGTTTTCATGCAACACGTCACGTAGTTCAGGAATACGTCAGCTTTCATGCAACACATCACTTAGATCAGGAACACATCAGTTTTCCTGCAACACATCACATAGATCAGGAACACGTCAGTTTTGTGCAACACATCCCATAGATCAGGAACACATTAGTTTTCATGCAACACGTCACGTATGTCACAAACATGTCAGTTTTCGTGCAACACATCACGTAGATCACAAACACTGCAGGATTCATGCAACATGTCAATTCGATCAGGAACATGTCCGTTTTTGTGCAACTTGTCACGTAGATCCTGAATATGTCAGTTACCATGCAACACATCAGGTAGATCAAGAGCACATCAGTTATCATGCAACACGCCACATAGATCATGAACATGTCAGTTTTTGTGCAACATGTCAAATAGATAAGGAACACATCAGTTTTGTGCAACACGTCACATAGATCAAGAACATGTCTGTTTTCGTTATACATGTCCCGTGGATCACTAACACGTCAGTTTTCGTGCACACATTAATTAGATCAGGAAAATGTCAGTTTTCAGGCAACACATCACATAGATCACGAACACATCAGTTTTCATGCAACACGTCACGTAGATCACGAACACATCAGTTTTTGTGCAACACGTCACACAGATCATGAACAAGTCAGAATCGTGCAATACTTCACATAGATTAGGAACACGTCTGTTTCCATGCAACACGTCACATAGTTCAGGAACACGTCAGTTTTCATGCAACACGTCATGTAGATCACGAACACATCAGTTTTTGTGCAATACGTCATGTAGATCACGAACACTGCATGATTTGTGCAATATTTCACGTAGATTAGGAACACGTCTGTTTTCGTGCAACTCGTCACATAGTTCAGGAGCATGTCAGTGTTCATGCAACACATCACGTAAATTAGGACCACATCAGATTTCGTGCAACACATCACATAGATGACAAACATGTCAGTTTTCCTACAACATGTCACATAGATCACGAACATGTCAGTTATCATGCAACATGTTAATTAGATCAGGAACATGTCAGCTTTTGATCAACACATCATGTAGACCAGGAACACGTCAGTTTTCATGTAACACGTCATGTAGAACATGAACACCTCAGTTTTTGTGCAACACGTCACATAGATCATGAATACATCAGTTTTTTTGCAACACGTCTGGTAGATCAGGAACACTTCAGTTTTCATGCAAAACATCACGTAGATCCAAAACACGTCACTTTTCCTACAACATGTCACGTAGATCAGAAACATGTCAGTTTTCCTGCAACATGTTACGTAGATCATAAACACATCAGTTTGCATGCAACATGTCATGAATATCAGGAAAACATCTTTTTTCATGCAACACGTCATGTACATCACGAACATGTCAGTTTTCGTGCAACACGTTATTTAGATCAGGAACATGTCAGTTTTCTTGCAACATGTCACGTAGATTGCGAACACATTAGTGTTCGTGCAACACATCACGTAGATCACGTACACGTTAGTTTTCAAGGAACACGTTAATAGATCTGGAAAACATCATATTTCAGGCAACACGTCACATACATCATGAACACGTCAGTTTTCTTGCAACACGTCAGGTAGATCATGAACACATCAGTTTTTATGCAACACGTCACTTAGTTGATGAACACGTCAGTTTTCGTGCATCACATCACGTATATCACGAACACGTTAGTTTCTGTGCAACATGTCAATTAGATCAGTTACACGTCAGGTTTCATGCAACACATCTCGCAGATCATGAACACATCAGTTTTTGTGCAACACGTCACATAGATAATGAACATTTCAGTTTCGTGCAATATGCATCGTAGATTAGGAACACGTGAGTTATCATGCAACATGTCCCATAGATCAGGAATATGTCAGTTTTTGTGCAGCATGTCACGTAGATCCTGAATACGTCAGTTTTCGTGCAGCACATCCCGTAGATCATGAATAGGTCAGTTTGCCTGCAACACATCACGTAGATCACGAACACGTCAGTTTTCATGCAACACATCACATAGATCAGAAACACATCAGATTTTATGCAACACGTCACGTAGATCACAGATACATCAGTTTTCTTGCAACATGTCACGTAGGTGAGGAACACATCAGATTTCATGTGACACATCACGTAGATCACAGACATATCAGTTTTCTTGCAACATATCACGTAGATCTGGAAGACGTCAGTTTTCGTGCAACACATCACATAGATCACGAACATGTCAGTATTCGTGCAACACATCAATTAGATCAGTAATTCTTCAGTTTTCGTGCAACCCATTAATTACATCACGAACATGTCAGTTTTCCTGCAACACATCACATAGATCACGAACACATCAGTTTTCATGCAACATGTCAATTACATCAGGAACATGTCACTTTTCGTGCAACACGCCACTTAGATCAGCAAAATTTCACTTTTTATGCAACACGTCATGTAGATCATAAACACATCAGTTTTCGGGCAACTCATCACGTAGGTCATGAACACATCAGTTTTCGTGCAACATGTCACGTAGATCATGAACACATCAGTTTGCATGCAACATGTCATGAATATCAGGAAAACATCAGTTTGCATGCAACATGTCATGTACATCACGAACATGTCAGTTTTCATGCAACACGTTATTTAGATCAGGAGCACGTCAGTTTTCCTGCAACATGTCACATAGATCACAAACACATTAATGTTTGTGCAACACATCACGTAGATCATGAACACGTCAGTGTTCGTGCAATATGTCTCGTAGATCATGAACACGTCAGTTTCATGCAACATGTCACATTGATCAAGAACACCTCAGTTTTCGTGCAACACATCACGTAGGTCACGAACACATCAGTTTTTGTGTAACATGTCACATAGGTCTCGAGCACCTCAGTTTTTGTTCAACATGTCACGTAGATGACAAACACATCTGTTGTCATGCAACACATCACGTAGACCACGAACACGTCCGTTTTTGTGCAACATGTCACGTAGATCATGTACATGTCAGTTTTCATGGAACACGTTAATTAGATCTGGAAAACGTCATTTTTCGGGCAGCATGTCACGTACATCACGAACACGTCAGTTTTCGTGCAACACATCAGGTAGATCACGAACACATCAGTTTTCATGCAACACGTCACATAGTTCATGAACACGTCAGTTTTCGTGTAGCACATCACGGATATCACGAACACATTAGTTTCTGTGCAATATGTCAATTAGATCAGTAACACATCAGGTTTCATGCAAAACATCACGTAGATCATAAGCACATCAGTTTTCATGCAACATGTCACGTAGATCATGGACACATCAGTTTTTGTGCAACACGTCACATAGATAATGAACATTTCAGTTTTGTGCAATATGCATCATAGATTAGGAACACATCAATTATCGTGCAGCATGTCACATAGATCAGGAATATGTCAGTTTTCATGCAACACGTCACGTAGATCATAAACACATCAGTTTTCGTGCAACACATCACATAGATCAGGAACACATCAGTTTTCATGCAACATGTCAATTAGGTCAGGAACACGTCAGTTTTCGTGCAACATGTCATGTAGATCATGAACACATCAGTGTTCGTGCAACATATCAGTTACGTCAGGAAGACATCGGTTTTCATGCAAAATGTCACGTAGATGAGGAACACATCAGGTTTTGTGCAACACGTCACGTAGATCACAGATACATCAGTTTTCTTGCAACACATCACGTAGATCAGGAATACGTCAGGTTTCGTGCAACACGTCACGTAGATCAGGGACACGTTAGTTTTCGTGCAAAACTTCACATAGATCAGGAACATGTCACTTTTCACGCAACATGTCAATTAGGATAGGAATATATCAGTTTTTGTGCAACACGTCACGTATATCACAAACACATCAGTTTTCGTGCAACACGTTAATTAGATCAGGAAAATGTCAGTTTTCGTGCAACACATCATGTACATCACAAACACATCAGATTTTTTGCAACACGTCACATAGATCATGAACACGTCAGATTCTTGCAATACGTCACCTTGATTAGGAACATGTCTGTTTTCATGCAAAACGTCACGTAGATCACGAACACGTCACTTTTTGTTCAATAGGTTATGCAGATCATGAACACATCAGTTTTCGAGCAACACGTCACGAAGATCAAGAACATGTCAGTTTTCGTGCTACATGTCACGTAGATCACGAACAGGTCAGTTTTTTGTGCAACACATCACGTAGGTCATGAACATGTCAGTTTTCGTGTAACACGTTATGTAGATCACGAACACATCAGTTTTTGTGCAACACATCACATACATCAAGAACACGTCAGATTCTTGCAACACGTCACGCAGTTTAGGAACATGTCAGTGTTCTTGCAACACATCATGTAGACCAAGAACATGTCAGGTTTCATGCAACACATCACATAGATTAAAAACATGTCAGTTTTCATGCAACACGTCACGTAGATCATGAACATGTCAATAATCGTGCAACATGTCAATTAGATCAGGAACACGTCAGATTTTTTGCAATATGTCACATAGATCAGGAACACACCTGTTTTTGTGCAACACATCACATAGATTAGGAACACATATGTTTTCCTGCAACACATCACATAGATCAGGAACACATCAGTTTTCGTGCAACACGTCACGTAGATCAGGAACATATTAGTTTTCATGCAACACGTCACATAGGTGACAAACATTTCAGTTTTTGTGCAACACATCACGTAGATCACGAACACTGCAGGATTTGTGCAACATGTCAATTCGATCACGAACATGTCAGTTTTTGTACAACACATCACGTAGACCAGGAAAACGTCAGTTACCATCCAACATAACACGTATATCAAGAGCACGTCAGTTATCGTGCAACACGTCACATAGATCACGAACATGTCAGTTTTCATGCAACATGTCAATTAGATAAGGAACACGTCAGTTTTCATGCAACATGTCACGTAGATCACGAACACATCAGTTTTTGTGCAACACTTCACATAGATCACGAACACGTCAGATTCATGCAATACATCACGTTGATAAGGAACACATCTGTTTTCGTGCAACACATCACATAGATAATGAACACGTCAGTTTTCATGCAACACATCATGTAGATCAAGAACAAATCAGTTTTTGTGCAACACGTCACATAGATCAGGAACACATCAGTTTTTGTGCAACACATCACGTAGATCATGAATACGTCAGTTTTTTTACAATACGTCTCGTAGATCAGGAACACATCAGTTTTCATGCAACACATCACAGAGATTAGGAACACATCAGTTTTCCTGCAACACACCACATAGAACAGGAACACGTCAGTTTTTGTGCAACACGTCACGTAGATAATAAACACGTCAGTTTTCGTGCAACACGTCACGTAGATCAGGAACATGTCAGTTTTTGTACAACATGTCAATTAGATCAGGAACAGGTCAGTTTTCATGCAACATGTCACGTAGATCACGAACACGTCAGTTTTTGTGCAGCACATCATGTAGATCACGAACCCGTCAGGTTTATGCAACACGTCACATAGATCACAAACACGTCAGTTTTCATGCACCACGTCTCATAGATATGGAAAACGTCAGTTTACAGCCACACGTCACGTAGATCAGGAAAACGTCACTGTTCGTGCAACAAGTCACATAGATCATGAACACATAAATTTTCGTGCAACATGTCATGTTTATTACGAACACGTCAGTTTTTGTGCAACATGTCATGTAGATCATGAACATGTCAGTTTTGTGCAACACATAACATAGATCATGAACACGTTAGTTTCCGTGAAACACGTCACATATATCCTGAACACCTAACTTTTTTTGCAACTCATCACATAGGTCATGAACACGTCAGTTTTCATGCAACACGTCATGTAGATCACGAACACGTCAGTTTTTGTGCAACATGTCATGTAGATCAGGAAAACGTCACTTTTCCTGCAGCACGTCACATAGATCAGGAACACGTCAGTTTTCATGCAACATGCCACGTAGATCACGAACACATTATTTTTCATGCAACATGTCATGTATATCATGAACACATTAGTTTCGTGCAACACATTAATTAGATCAGGAAAACATCAGTTTTTCGGCAACTCATCTCGTAGATCTCGAACACGTCAGTTTTCATGCAACATGTCACGTAGATCAGGAAAACGTCAATTTTCATGCAATACATCACGTAGATCACGAACTCGTCAGTTTTTGTGCAACAAGGCACGTAGATCAGGAAAAGATCAGTTTTCATGCAACCCGTCAATTAAATCAGGAACACGTCAGTTTTCATGAAATATGTCACTTAGATCATGAAAACCTCAGTTATCCTGAAATACACCACTTAGATCACGAAAATATCAGTTATCATGAAATAACTCAGTTTTCATGAAATACGTCACTTAGATAATGAAAACGTCAGTTATCATTAAATACATCACGTAGATCACAAAAATGTTAGTTATCATGAAATACTTCACTTTTCATGAAATATGTCACTATGATCATGAAAAACTCAGTTATCATGAAATACATCAGTTAGATCACAGAAATGTCAGTTATCA
>SJYC01129156.1:0-10006 GCA_006408675.1 Madoqua kirkii | reverse complement strand
AGGAAGTTCTCTGTTCATGTATTGCTGAAGCCTGGCTTGGAGAATTTTAAGCAGGAATTGCATTAAATCTGCAGATGGCTGTGGGTAGTATGACCATCTTGAAAATGTTACTGCTATCAATCCCAAAGTGTGAGAGAACTTTCCATTTCTTTGAATCAGCTCAATTTCCTTTTTTAATCTTTTATATTCTCAGCATAAAGGCTTTCGCCTCCTTAGGTTCAGTCCAGTTCAGTCAGTCAATCATGTCCAACTCTGTGACCCCATGGACTGCAGCACTCCAGGCCTCCGTGTCCATTACCAGCTCCCGGAGTTCACTCAAATTCATGTCCATTGAGTCGGTGATGCCATCCAACAATCTTATCCTCTGTCTTCCCCACTTCTCCTCCTGTCTTCAATCTTACCAAGCACCAGAGTCTTTTCAAATGAGTCAGTTCTTCACATCAGGTGATCAAAGTATTGTAGTTTAACTTCAGCATCAGTCCTTCCAATGAATATTCAGGGCTGATTTCAGGATGGACTTGCAGTCCAAGGGACTCTCACGAGTCTTCTCCAACACCACAGTTCAAAAGCATCAATTCTTTGGCGCTCAGCCTTCTTCACAGTCCAACTCTCACATTTATACATGACCACAGGAAAAACCATAGCCTTGACTAGACGGACTTTTGTCAGCATTATGTCTCTGCTTTTGAATATGCTGTCTAGGTTGGTCATAGCTTTTCTTCCAAGGAGTAAGCGTCTTCTAATTTCATGGCTGCAGTCACCATCTGCACTGATTTTGGAGCCCCCCAAAATAAAGTCTGACACTGTTTCCACTGTTTCCCCATCTATTTCCCATGAAGTGGAAAAGATCATGGGATCTTCGTTTTCTGAATGTGGAGCTTTAAGCCAACTTTTTACTCGGTACTTTCATCAAGAGGCTCTTTAGTTCTTCTTCACTTTCTGCCATAAGGGAGGTAGCATCTGCGTATCTGAAGTTATTGGTGTTTCTCTTGTCAATATTGTTTCCAGCTTGTGCTTCATCCAGCCCAACGTTTCTCATGATGAACTCTGCATAGAAGTTAAGTAAGCAGGGTGACAATATACAGCCTTGACGATTCCTCACTAATGTATACATTTTGATGCCACTTTTTTGCTTTTTAATGTACTGTACTTTTCCAGATTTCTTTATTGTGATCTAATATGCACAACATAACTTGTATGATCTTAATTTTTACAAGTTTAGCTTTGTTTTAGAGTTGAGTTGATTTACAGTGTTGGGTTAGATTAAGTTGTAACAGCACAGTAATTTACATATTCTTTTATTTGTCCTTTATGAGATTCTTTTCCCATATAGGTTACACAGTATATTTAGTGAGTTCCCTATTCTATACATTAGGTATTTGTTGAGCATATATTATGCATATAGTAGTGTGTATATTTTAAACCCAAGTCCTAATTCATGCCTGCCTGCCACCTGCCTCCTTTCTTAAGCTTGAGTTTGTTTTCTCAGTCTTGAGTCTTTGAGTCTCTTTTGGTTTATGAAGTAAATTCATTTAATTTTTCAAGAACTTCTTTACTCTTGTCCACTTTGTCTTCCCACCAACAGTACTGGAGAGTTTCTTTTTCTTCACAACCACTCAAACATTTATTTGTAGATGTTTTAATTAGGGAAATTCTGATTGTTGTGACATCTCAGTTTGATTTTGATTAAAAATCATCAGTGTTGATCATCTTTTCTGGTGCTTCCTGTCCATCTGAAGGTCTTCTCCAGAGAATGTCTGTGTAGGTCTTCCACATGGTTTTTTTGTTGGGTGGCTAGTGTTTTGATATTAAGGTGAGGGGGCTTTTTGTATATTTTGGAGATCTGTGCTTTGTGGGTCACATTGTTTACAATTATTTTCTCCCATTCTCTGTTATTGATTTCTTTTTTGTTGGGCAAAAAGCCACTGCTTTGATTAGGTCCAGTTTGTTTATTTTTCTACTGCCTTGGGAGCCTAATGTAAGAAAACAGTGGGAGAACTTGACAGAATATATTTCCATTCATTTTCCTCTATGAGTTTATGGTGTGATGTCTCCTATTTAAGTCCGCTAGCCATCCTCAGTTCCTCTTTTTGGTAGGTGTGTGAGTGAATTCTAATTTCAGGGATGTTTGTGGCTGTCCAACTTCCTCGTCCCTGGTTGTGGTGGAGACTTCTCCCCATTGTGTATTCTTGTTCCTCCATCAAAGTTTAGCTGACCGTAGATGTGCGGGTTTGTGCCTGGAGCCTGTGCCCTGTGCCTTGTCCCGCAGGCCTGCCTCTGTGCCAGGGCCGCCTTGCTTTGAGCACTGTGGCTCTGCAGTGCTCTGTGGACTCTGGGAGGGCTCTGCCTCCTGCTTTGTTCTTGGCCCTCAGGATTGCTTTGGCAGTTCTGCGTCAGGAATGGTTCCAAGTAAATTTTAGGAACCGTGGTTCTAGTTTTGTGAAAATGTCACAGGGAATTTATTAGTGATTGCATTAAATCTATAGATTGTTTTGGGCAGTATGGCTGTTTTTAAAATTACTGTCATCAATGTAAAAGCCTGGGTTATTTTTCTGTTTCTTTGAGTCATCTTTAATTTTATTTTTATTGTTTTATGGTTCTCAGCGTATAAGTTTTTGACCTGCTTAGTCAGGTTAATTCCTCAGTACTGTACTCATATTGATGTGACTTTTTTGTTTTTTATTGTATTTACTTTTTGAATTTCTATATTGTGATATAGTATTCATAGCAATTTTATAATCTTAATTTTTATGAAATTTTTACTTTATATTGGAATCAAGTTATTTACACGTGCTGTGTTAGATTCAGTTGTAACAGCCCCATAATTTTCTTATTTCTATCCTCTTCAGATTCTTTTCCCATAGAAACCATACAGTATATTTAGTTGTTTCCTTTTCCATATGTTAGGTACTAGTTGAATATATATTATATATTTTGTACTGTGTACATGTTCATCTCAAGCTCCTAATTTATCCCTGCCTACCACCAGTTCCCTTCTTAAGCATAAGTTTGTTTTCTCAGTCTCTGTGTTTGTTAAATTTCTTTTTGTTATGTAAATAAGATGATTTAATTTTTTCCTTTATTTTTTTCCTTCACAATATTGTATTGGTTTTGCCATTTAATTTTTAAGGAGCCTCCTTACTATTCTGTATACTGCTATACCAATTTACATTTCCACCAGAAGTGTAGGAACGTTCCTTTTTCGCCACACCCTGTCCAATATTTTTATTAGTAGACATTTTAATTCTGGAAATTCTGAGCATAGAAGTGATGCTTCATTGTGGTTTTCATTTGCACTTTGTTAAGCATTATTGATGTTGATGCAATAACACAAATCATCATCCCTGTGGTTTTTGGCCCTCTGTAGGTCTACCCTGGAGAAATGTCTACGTAGATCTTCTGGCTGGTGGCTTTCTAATTGCATTGCTAGAGTTTTGATACTGATGTAAACAAACTGTTCTATAATTTCCAGATCAGTGTCTTATGGATCACATCATCTGTAATTATTTTGTTCCATCTAGTGGGTTGTCTTTTCGTTTGTTTATGGTTCCTTTGCTGTGCAAAATAATATTAGCTTGATTAGATCCCATTTTTATATCTTTGGTTCCTTTTCTACTGCTTTGGGAGACTAACCCAAAGGCAAGAACTGTGTGATCTCTGAGAATCTTTGCCTATGTTTTTCTTTAGGAGTTTATGGTGTGATGTTTCTTATTTGAGTCTTCAAGCCATATTGAATTAGTTTTTGTTGACTGGTGTTCATGTGGTTTTTAATTTCAGTGATTAGGACACAACTCTATAATTTTCCCAACATTGCTTGCTGAGGAGATTGCCTTCTTCTGCTTGTACTGGGTTGGACAAAAGTTTTCCATAGCATTGTACAGAAAAATCCAAGTGAAATTTTTGGCCAGCCCCATATTGATTCCACTGTGGAATATTAATTGGCCTTCAGTGTGTGGATTTGTGCCGGGGGCTTTCTCCTTGTCCATTCTCCCATAGGTCTGTTTGGTGCCAGGACCCCCTTGTTTTGAGTACTGCAGCTGTGTAGTGATGGGTCAAGTCTGGGAGGGTTCTGCCTCCTGCTTTGTTTTTGGTCCTCAGGATTTGTTAGGGAATTGTGTGTCATGTATGTGTCCATATAAATTTAAGGATCAGGTTCTAGCTCTGTGAAAAATGTCACAGGAAATTTATAGAGATTGCATGTAATCTATAGATTGCTTTGGGTAGTTGACCATTTAAAAATATTACTGCTCTCAATCCAAAAGCATGTGAAATCTTTCCATTTATTTGGTCATCTTCCATTTTATTTGTAGTATTTTAATGGTTTCAGCATATAAATCTTTGACCTCTTTAGTCCAGTTAATTCCTTAGTACTATATTTATTGTGATGGGACATTTTTGTTTTTACCATACTGACTTTTTCAATTTTCCATATTGTGGATAAATATGCATAATATTACCTTTATAATCTTAATTTTTACAAACTTTTATTTCATATTGGAAAAGTATTGATTTATAATGCTGTGTTAGATTCCGTTCTAATGCATAAAATTTACTTATATCTATCATTTTTCAGATTCTTCTCCATATAGTCTGTCTAGGATATTTGTGCTCCCTTTGTACACATTAGTCATTTGTTGAATATGCATGGGTATAAGTAATGTGTGTATGTTAATCTCAACTCCTATTTTAACCTGCCCATCACTAGTTTCCCTTCTTAAGCATAAGTTTGTTTTCTCTGAGTCTGTAAGTCTCTTTTTGTTTTATAAATAAGATCATTTAATTTTTAAGGAACCTCCTTACCATTCGCCACAGTAAGCAGTACCACTTAAATTTACACCCAAGAGTGTAGGCATGTGCCTTTTTTTCCCACCCTATCCAGCATTTCTTATTAGTAAACATTTTATGGAAATTCTGATCATTGTGGTGATACCTCATTGTGGTTTTCATTTGCATTTTGTTAAAAAATTATCCATGTTGAGCATCTCTTCCTACGCTGTTCGGTCAACTGTAGTTCTACTCTGGAGAAATATCTATGCAGATCTTCTGCCCATTTTTTGACTGGGTTGCTAGGGCTGTGACACTGAAGCGAATGAGTTGTTAGTACATTTTTGAGATTGGTGTCTTGTGGATGACAACATTTGCCT
Organism: Madoqua kirkii; assembly: GCA_006408675.1. Classification (NCBI taxonomy): domain Eukaryota; kingdom Metazoa; phylum Chordata; class Mammalia; order Artiodactyla; family Bovidae; genus Madoqua; species Madoqua kirkii. Next base: position 4,862 of record SJYC01129156.1, on the reverse strand, counting down.
CTACTTCCTCCCATCCCGTGGGTTGTCTTATTTTGTGTATGGTTTCCTTGACTGTGCCAATGGTCATAAACTCGATTAGGTCCTATGTGTGTATCTGTGGCTCATTTTCTATCATTTTGGCAGACTTACCTAAGGAAAAAAACCAGTATGATTTCTGTCAGAGAATACTTTGCCTAATTTTTCTCCAGGAGTCCATGGTGTGGTGTTTCTTAAGTCTTAAGTCATTTTGAGTTACTTTTGCCTAATGGTGTGCATGTGGGTTCTAATGGCAGTGACTGGCATGTGGCTCTGACTTTCCCAACACCACTTGCCATGAGTCTGTCTTACCCTTGTACTGTTGTTGTTATTTAGTCACTCAGTTATGTCTGACTCTTTGTGACTCATGGACTATAGCCCACAGGACTCTTCTGTCCATGGGATTCCCCAGGCAGGAATACTGGAGTGGGTTGCTATTGCCTTCTCTGGGGAATCTTCCCAACCTGGAGAATCAAGCCCATGTCTTCTCCATTGGCAGGCAGATTCTTTACCACTGAGTCACCTTGGAAGCCCTCCCCTTTTATTGGGCTGGCCAAAAGTTTCCTTAAAAGTTTTTTCATAACATCTACAGAAAAATCTGAATGCAATCTGTGGCCAATCCAATATATTCTTGCTTCCATTGTGGAAGATAAGTTGACCATATGTTCAATTGACCCTGCTTCAATTCCCAGGTCAGGAAGATCTGCTGGAGAAGCCATAGGCTACCCACTCCAGTATTCTTGGGCTTCTCTTGTGGCTCAGCTGGCAAGGAATCTGCTTGCAATGCAGGAGACCTGGGTTGATCCATGGGTTGGGAAGATCCCCTGGGGAAGGGAACAGCTACCCATTCCAATATTCTGGCCTGAAGAATCCTGTGGACTGTATAGTCCATGGGGTCTCAATGTCAGTCATGACTGTCAGTCAGTCAGTCCTTGTTAATTATCTATTATGTGTATAGTAGTGTGTATTTGTTAATCCCAAACTCCTAATTTATCTGTCCCCACTACCTTTCCCCTTTGGTAAGGATGGGTGCATTTTCTCAGTCTTTGAATCTTTAAATTTTAAGGAACCTCCATACAGTTCTCCGTACTGACTGAACCAATATACATTTTGACCAGAAGAGTAAAAGGGCTCCTTTTTATCTACAACCTCCCCAGAATTTGTGATTGTAGGCATTTTAATTATGGAATTTTTGATAATGGTGTGATCACTGATTGTAGATGTGATTTGCAGTTCTGTAATAATTGTTGATGTTGAGCATACTTATATGTGCTTTGAGTCATCAGTGTGTCTTCAGAGAAATGTCAGGGTAGATCTTCTGCTCATTTTTTTTTTAATAGATTCTTTTTTTTTAATATTGAGATGAATGAGCTGTTTGTATATTTTGGGATTAGTCCTAGTCTGTCCCATCATTTGCAAATATTTTCGTCCATTCATGGGTTGTCATTTTTTGTTGTTGTTTATGGCTACCTTGCTGCACAAAAGCTCATGACTTAGATTAGTTTGCAGCCTTTTTAAAAATATATGACTTCTTACTGGCTGTGCTGGGTCTTTGTTGCTGTGCAGGCTTATCTCTAGTTGTGGAGAATAAGGGCTACTCGCTAGTTGCAGTGCAGAGGCCTCTCACTGTGCTGACTTAATCTTGTTGCATCTCACGGGCTCCAGACTTCAGAAGCTGTGGTTCCTGGACTTTAGAGCACAGGCTCAATAGTTGTGGTGCACAGGTTTATTTGTTCCGTGGCTTTTAGGATCTTCTTAGATCAAGGACTGAACACTTATCTCTTGCATTAGAAGGGGAATTCTTTACTATTGAGCCACCAGAGAAACTCTCTTTCTTCTTGCTTTTATTTGTATTGCCTTGGGAATCTGGCCTAACAAAACACTGGTGCAATTAATGTCAGAGAAAGTTTTGTGTATGATGTTCTCCAAAACTTACATAGTGTGATGTCTGGATATTAAGTCTTGAGCATTTTGAGTTCATTGTTGTGTATGATGTGAGGTTGTGTTCTAATTTCACTGATTTCCATTGAGCTGTCCAACTTTTCCCATACCACTTGCTGAGGAGACTATCTTTTTTCTCCGTTGTATATGCTTGCTTCCTTTATGCAGGATTCACTGGCTGTGGGTGTGTGGGTTTACTCCCGGGCGGTCTCTTCCATTCCATTGATCCAGAGGTCTGTTTTTGTGCCAGTACCACTGTTGTGTTGATGACTGTTGCTATAGATATTTTGATAGAGACTGCAATTAAATATGTAGATTTATTGGGGTAGTGTGACCACTTAATAATGCTTCCAGTAAAAGAGTATGTAACATTCTTCCATTTATTTGAAACATTTTCAAATTTCTTTATCAATATTTCATAGTTTTCAGGACATAAGTATTTCACTGCTTTTGTCAGGTTAATTTTTAAGATTTTTATTTAATACTTTGCTACCATTTTATTTCACTGCAGCTTTACTCATATTTTTATTGTATAATATGCATAACATAACATTTTACCTTCTTAATTATTTAAGATTTGTATTGATGATAAAGTAGCTTTGAATTACAATGTCGTGCTTTTACTTGTAGAGCCTATTGATTTATTTATACGTATATATATTATTTTTCTTTTTTTAAATATGACATAGAGAGTAAAGTTCCCTGTGGTTGTTGTTGATGATATATTTTTAATTTTGTAAAGAGTGGTGTATCTAAATTATACCCAAACTCCTAAATCATACCTACCCCTCTCTTCTGCCTTTGGTATCTGCAAGTCTCTTTACTCGCTCTGTGAGTCTGTGTATCTGTTTCTCTTTTCAAGTGAGTTCACTGAATTTTTACGGACCTCCTTACTGCTCTCCACAGTGGCAGCGCCCCTTTCTGTTCTCAACCACAGTGCAACACAGCACAACAGCAGTGCAACAGTTCTCCACACTCAGTGCAGCATTGCTTATCTGTAGACATTTTAATTATGGAAATTCTGATCATTGTGGTAACTCATTGTGGCTTCAATTTGCATTTCATTAATAATAAATGATGTTGAGCATCTATTCTGTGCCATCTGGATGTCTACTCTGGGGAAGTGTGTGTAAATATTCTGCCTGGTTTTTGATTGGCTTGTTAAGGTTTTTGTTGCTGAGCTGAATGAGCTGTTTCTGTATTTTGGAGAGCAGTCTTGATCTCAAAGTCTGAAACTAATTTTTCCCCATTGGATGGGTTGGGTTTTTTTTTTTCATTTTTAAAATGGGTTTCCTTTGTTGTGCTAATGATCACAACTTTGATTAGGTCCCATTTGTTTATTTTTCATTTATTTTCTATTGCCTTGGGAGACAAAAATATAATGGTACCATTTGTGAGAGAACGTTTTGCCTACCTTTTTCTCTGGGAGTTTATGGAGTGATCTCCATTATTCACTCCTCAAGCTTTTTTGAGTTCCTATTTGTTGAATGTTGTGCACGTGGTTTCTAATTTCAGTGATTATTTATATGTGGCTACTAGGAGAGTTATGCCTCCTGCTGTGTCCTTGGTACGCAGGTTGCTTTGGCAATTCTGGGTTAAGTATAGTTCCAAGTAAAATTTAGAATCATTGGTTCTAATTCTGTGAAATATCACAAGGAATATGATAGGGATAGCCCTAAATCTGTAGATTGCTTTGGGTCATATGGGCATTTTAAAAATATTACTGGTATCAAACCAAAAGCATGGTATATCTTTTCATTTCTATGAGTCATCTTCAACTTTATTTTTAGTGTTTTATGCTTCTTAGCATGCAGCCATGAAATTGAAAGATGCTTGCTCCTTGGAAGAAAAGCTATGACCCAATGTAGACAGCATATTAAAAAGCAGAGACATTACTGATGAAGGGCCATCTAGTTAAAGCTATTTTTTCCCAGTAGTGAAAGTTGCACCATAAAGAAAGCTGAGCACCAAAGAACTGATGCTTTTGAACTGTGGTGTTGGAGAAGACTCTTGAGAGTCCCTTGGAAAGCAAGGAGATCAAACCAGTCAGTCCTAAAGGAAATCAACCCTGAATATTCATTGTATATTTTGAGACTTATATCTTGTGGATCATATTGTTTGCAACTATTTTCTCCCATTCTCTATTACTTTTTTATTGTTCAAAAGCCTTTAATTTGACTAAGTCTCATTTTTTATTTTTGTATTACCTTGGGAGCTAGAAGTGAGAAAACAATGGGATGATTTCTGACAGTGTGGTTTCCCTTTGTTTTTCTCTAGGAGTCTGTGGTGTGGTGTCTTCCTGTTTAAGTCCTCTAGCCATTTTGAGTTCCTTTTTTTGGGGGGGCGGGGGGGTAGCTGTGTGGGTGTCTTCTAATTTCAGTGATTGCTTGTGGCTGTTCAACTTCCCCACCTCCACTTGCTATAGAGACTGTCTTTTCCTCGTTGTATATTCTTACTTCCTCCGTCAAAGATTGCCCGTAGGTCGATGGGTTTCCATTCTTCTCATTGCCCCATAGGTCTGTTTCTCTGCCAGGACCCCCTTGTTTTGAACACTGCAGCTCTGTAGGGTTGTGCGTAGTCTGGGAGAGTTCTGCCTCCTGCTTTCTTCCTGATCCTCAGAATTGCTTTGGCAGCTTAGGGGTTATTTATGGTTCCCTATAAATTTAGAATTACTAGTTCCAATTCTGTGAAAAATACCATAGGTAATTTGACAGGGATTCCCATCAATCTTTAGATTGCTTTATGAACTATGGCCTTTGTAAAAATATTAGTGCTTCTAATCATAGAGTATGGTATGTTTCCATTTCTTCAGTTTCCTTTACTTTTATTTCATAGATCTCAGCATAGGTCTTTCACCTACATGTTTGTTTATTTTAAAATATTTTATTTGATGTGACTTTCTCTTA
>SJYC01129155.1:0-17640 GCA_006408675.1 Madoqua kirkii | reverse complement strand
GGACTTTCTCTTACATAATATTTGTTTTAAAATATTTTATTTTTTTCCCTCTCAGATTTCTGTATTCTTATAAAATATGCATAACATTTTCCCCTTAAAAAATTTTTTTGTATATTGGTGGAGTATTGATATGCTGTATAATTTTATTTTCAGTTGTACAGCAAAATTATTTCCTTATTCAGATATCTATTCTTTTTCATGTTCTTTTTACACGTAAGTTAATAAAGAGTATTTAGTACAGTGTTATACAGCGTGTGCTTATGAATTATCTGTTGTGTATACAATAGTGTATGTATATTAATCTTAACTTTTTAAATTATCCTGGAGAGGGCAATGGCATCCCACTCCAGTACTCTTGCCTGGAAAATCCCATGGACAGAGGAGCCTGGTGGGCTGCAGTCCATGGGGCCGCTAGGAGTTGGACACAACTGAGCGACTTCATTTCTCTTTTCACTTTCCTGCATTGGAGAAGGAAATGGCAACCCACTCCAGTGTTCTTACCTGGAGAATCCCAGGGACGGGGGAGCCTGGTGGGCTGCCCTCTCTGGGGTCGCACAGAGTTAGACAAGACTGAAGTGACTTAGCAGCAGCAGCCACCTTTCTCAAGTAGTGAAGCTAATTTTTCCTAGTTTGTGAGTCTGAGTGTGTTTCTTTTTTTAATAATAAAGTTTAACATCATTTTTAAGGAGTCTCCATAGTGTTGTCCATATTAGCTTTTTCCAATTACATTCCCCATGACAGTGATGGAGGGATTTTATTTTTCTCCCCAAGGTTTGTTGCTTGTAGATAATTTAATTATGGAAATTTTTATCAATGTGAAGTGACACTTCATTATAGTTATGACCTCCATTTCTCTAATAATTATCTCCACTAAACATGTTTTCATGTACTCTTTGGTGGTCTCTATGTCTTCTTTTTAGTAATGTCTGTTTAGATCTTCTGCCCATTTTTTGATTTCGTGTTTTTGATATTGAAGTGAATGAAAAGTTGATATATTTTGCAGTTTAGTTCAGTCACTCAGTTGCGTCCAACTCTTTGCAACCCCACGGACTGCAGCACGCCAGGCTTCCCTGTCCATCACCAACTCCCGGAGCTTGCTCAAACTCATCTCCATCAAGTCAGTGATGCCATCCAACCATCTCACCCTCTGTTGTCCCCTTCTCGTTTCTTCAATATTTCCCAACATCAGGGTCTTTTCCAATTAATCAGTTCTTTGTATCAGATGGCCAAAGTATTGGAGCTTCAGCATCAGTCGTTCCAGTGAATGTTCTGGGCTGATTTCCTTTAGGAATGACTGGTTTGATCTCCTAGCTGTTTAAAGGACTCTCAAGAGTCTTCTCCAGCACCACAGTTCAAAAGCATCAATTCTTTGGTGCTCAGCTTTCTTTATGGTCCAACTCTCACATCCATACATGGAAAGACCATAGCTTTGACTAGACAGACCCTTGCTGGCAAAGAAATGTCTCTGTTTTCTAATGTGCTGCCTGGGTCAGTCATAGCTTTTATTCCAAGGAGCAATTGTCTTTTAATTTCATGGCTGCAGAATTTCATATTTTGCAGATTAATTGCTTTTTGGTCACATCATTTTCAAATATTAATATCTTCTCTCAATCTTTAACTTTTCATTTTTTTATGCTTTGCTGTGCAAAATTTCATAAGCTTAGTCTTATTTATTTATTTTTTCTATTGCCGGAGAGACTGAACTAAGAAAACAATGGATGGTATTAGTACAATTGATGTTAGAGAATATCCTGCTTATATTGTCTTCTAGAAGTTTTTATTGTACTTGGTCATACGTAGTTTTTCAATACATTTTGTGTTTACTTATTTTTAGGGTAAAGAATGTTCTCATTTCATTTTTTTGCATGTAGTTGTCCCAGTACTCTTGCCTGGAAAATCCCATGGACAGAGAAGCCTGGTGGGCTGCAGTCCATGGGGTCTCTGGGAGTCAGACATGACTGAGCAACTTCACTTTCACTTTTCACTTTCATACATTGGAGAAGGAAATGGCAACCCACTCCAGTGTTCTTGCCTGGAGAATCCCAGGGATGGGGGAGCCTGGTGGGCTGCCGTCTATGAAGTCGTACAGAGTCAGACACGACTGAAGCGACTTAGCAGCAGCAGCAGTCCCAGCACAACTTATTGAAGAGACTTCATTTTCTCCATTGTTCATTCTTGCCTCCTTTGAGGCAGCAGCACATGTCTTTTGCCTTGTTAGGTATGCTATTCCTAAGCATTTTATTCTTTTTGATGTGCTGCTGCTGCTGCTACTAAGTTGCTTCAGTCGTGTCTGACTCTGTGCGATCCCTTAGAAGGCAGCCTACCAGCCTCTGCCGTCCCGGGGTTCTCCAGGCAAGAACCCTGGAGTGGGTTGCCATTTCCTTCTCCAATGCATGAAAGTGAAAACTGAAAGGGAAGTCGCTCAGTCATGTCCGACTCCTAGTGACCCCATGGACTGCAGCCCACCAGGCTTCTCCGTCCATGGGATTTGCCAGACAAGAGTACTTGAGTGGGGTGTCATTGCATTCTCCATGATGTGATGCTAAATGGGATTATTTCCTTACTTTATATTTCTGATCTTTCCGTGTTAGTGTGTAGAAATGTAACACATTTTCTCTGTTTTGTTTTGTCTTCAACTATAAAAAATTCATTAATGAGCTCTAGTAGTTTTCTGGTAGCATCATTAAGATTTTCTATGCATAGTATCATGTCATATGGAAACTGAGATTTTTGCTGCCTCTTTTCCAGTTTGGATTCATTTCATTTTCTTCTGCTTGCCATGGCTAGGGCTTCCAAAAGTTTGTTGAATGAAAGTGGAGAGAATGGGCATCTTTGTCTTGTTCCTGGTCTTGGAAGAAATGCTTTCGGCTTTTCATCACTGAGAATGACTTTTGCTGTGCGTTTGTCATATATGGCCTTTATTATGTTGAGGTAGGTTTCCTCTATGCCCACTCTCTGGAGAGTTTTTATTAAAAATAGATGTTGAGTTTTGTCAAAAACTTCTTCTACATTTATGAGATAATATATATTTTTTTAAATTTGCAGTTTGTTAATGTGGTGTATCACTGGTTGATTTGCAGATATTAAAAAATCCTCACATTCCTGTGATAAATGCCACTAAATCATGGTGGATGATCCTTTAAATGTACTGTTGGATTCATTTTGCTTGTATTTTGTTGATGATGTTACTCTCTACATTCATTAGTGATATTGCCTGTAATTTTGTGGTATCAGCCTGTAATTTTCTTTTCTTTTGGTATCTCTGTCTTGTTTTGGTATCTGGGTAATGGTGACCTCGTAGAATGTGTTTGAATGTGTTCTTTCTCTGAAGTATTTTGGAAAAGTTTCAGAAGGGTAGGGGGCTTCCCAGGTGGCGCTAGTGGCAAAGAATCCACCTGCCAATGCAGGAGCTGAGAGAGACATGGGTTTGATCCCTGGGTCAGGGAGATACCCTGGAAGAGGAAATGGCAACCCACTCCAGTATTCTTACCTGGAGAATTCCATGAACAGAGGCTACAGTGCATGGGATTGCAAAAGAGCCAGAAACAACTGGGCGTGCCACACACATTTGGTAGAACTCACCTTCCTCCTCTGTTCTCTTGTAATTGGATGACTTTCTTTTATGTTACATTGGATTCCTTTTTATCTACTGTAGATTTGGTGGTTTTGGTTTACTTGTGGTTTTTATCTAGCAGTCTATATATATATATTAGATTTTTTTAAGTTGCCAGTCCCTTAATTTTAAATGTGTTTCCACTATCCTACATTTGTGATTTCCTCTTCTCAGGATTGCTAGCTTTGAGATCATATGTGGTGTGGGTGATCTTCTACCTTTACTGTTTGTTTGTCTTGATCTATGAGCTTTCCCCTTCCCTAATTGTCTTATTTCTAGTTGGCCTTTTCTATTCCTCCTACAGAAATTCCTTTAGCATTTGTGGTAAAGCTGGTCTAGTGGTGCTGAATCCTTTTAGCTTTTGCTTCTCTGTAAAGCTTTTGATTTCTCCTTCAAATCAGGAGAGGCTGACTGGGTTGAGTATTCTTGGTTATAGGTTTTTCCCTTTTATTACTTTAAATATGGGCTTCCCAGGTAGCTCAGTGGTGAAGAATCTGCTTGCTGAAACAGGAGACATGAGTTCGATCCGTGGGTCGGGAAGATCCCCTGGAGAAAGAAATGGCAACCCACTCCAGTAGTCTTGCTGGGAAAATCCCGTGGACAAATGAACCTGGTGGGCTACAGTCCGTGGGGTCACAAAGAGCTGGACACGACTGAGTGTACATGCACTGCCCTACACACTTTAAATACATCATTTCACTTTCTTCTTGGCATGAAGGGCCTTGTGCTGTGTACGAGTTTCAAAACTGCGACAATGCAGAAACTTATACTCAGGCCTCTTTCCAACTAGGTAGCACCAATAGTGAGAAACAATTCCAGAGACCAAAAAAAAAAAAAAAAAAGGCTATTCTGAGTAAAGTTTATCTGGTAAATAAAATATAAATTCTCATGACAAAAAAAAAAGACAATTGCTCTTAGCACTGATTGTTTTATTTTGTTTGCTAAAAATATATTAACTGGTTTAAAAAAAATCACCAAAATATGGTGAAATCTCTCTGAATCCTTCCACTGAGATGGTCTATTTAGGCAAATTTTCTGGATAGCTGACTCCCCAATTTTCCTAAGTTCTTGTATTTTTAATTTTTGTTGAAAAATCCCTCAGGAATGTGTTAAAGCAATCCCCTTCTTTCTTTAGAGCACTAAACATCCTATAAAGTTTGGGGCTGGCAGAGGGTCACAGGGACACAGTCATTGGCCCTGAGCAACTCAGAAACCCCTGGGATAGGGGATGAGCCAGACTTTGGTCTCCAGATGTCACGGCTCCACCTGACCGCTCTCTTCCTATCATTCCTTTTACGTTGCTTTGCTTCCTCCCTTAGCATCAATCACCAGTTGTATGCTTTCAGTTCAGTTCAGTCGCTCAGCCGTGTCCAACTCTTCGTGACCCCATGAATCACAGCACGCCAGGCCTCCCTGTTCATCATCATCTCTCGAAGTTCACTCACACTCACGTCCATCGAGTCCGTGATGCCATCCAGCCATCTCATCCTCGGTCGTCCCCTTCTCCTCCTGCCCACAATCCCTCCCACCATCAGAGTCTTTTCCAATGAGTCAACTCTTCTCATGAGGCGGCCAAAGTACTGGAGTTTCAGCTTTAGCATCATTCCTTCCAAAGAAATCCCAGGGCTGATCTCCTTCACAATGGACTGGTTGGATCTCCTTGCAGTCCAAGGGACTCTCAAGAGTCTTCTCCAACACCACAGTTCAAAAGCATTAATTCTTCAGTGCTCAGCCTTCTTCACAGTCCAACTCTCACATGACCACAGGAAAAACCATAGCCTTGACTAGACGGACCTTAGTCAGCAAAGTAATGTCTCTGCTTTTGAATATACTACCTATTTTGGTCATAATTTTTCTTCCAAGGAGTAAGCGTCTTCTAATTTCATGGCTGCAGTCACCATCTGCACTGATTCTGGAGCCCCCCAAAATAAAGTCTGACACTGTTTCCACTGTTTCCCCATCTATTTCCCATGAAGTGATGGGACCAGATGCCATGATCTTCGTTTTCTGAATGTTGAGCTTCAAGCCAACTTTTTCACTCTCCTCTTTCACTTTCACCAAGAGGCTTTTTAGCTCCTCTTCACTTTCTGCCATAAGGGTGGTATCATCTGCATATCTGCGGTTATTGATATTTCTCCCAGCAATCTTGATTATCCACTCTGTTTGCATATTTCAATATGACTGGAGAAACCAAGTTTATTCACAGAATTACTAGAGACAACGCTACCATTCCCTGAGGACAGGCCATCTGCTTGACCCTGTGGACTTTAAGGTGACCTGCCACCTCTGCCCTTCTCCCGGGTGATGCTCACAGCCTCAGGGTAAGAGGAAAGATGCACTGACCAGCTGTGAAAGGCATCCTGATCCTTAGAGCTTGCGAACATTAGAGCTCACATTTGGATATGAAATCTGTTGATTTTGTTAGGCTCCTGGGTCAAAGGAGAAAAATAAGTAAAAACTTTTTGTGAGATGTAAGTCTAAGAGGAATGGATTAAAAAAAAAATGGTACATATATACAATGGAATAGTACTCAGCCATTAAAAAGAACAAAATAATGTCATTTGTAGTAACATGGATGGACCTAGAGTTTGTCATACCATGTAAAGTCAAGTCAGACAGAGAAAGACAAATATGTTATGACATACCTTATATATGGAACCTAAAAAGAAATGATACAAATGAACTTAATTACAGAACAGAAACAGACTCAGATTTACAGAACAAACTTATGGTGGGGGAAGTTAAGGAGTTTGGGATGGACAGGTACACACTTCTATATTTAAAATTGATAACCAACAAGGATCTACTGTATAGCACAGGGGACTCTGTTCAATGTCATATCAGCCTGGAAGGGAGGGGAGGTTGGGGGAAAATGGATACATGTGTATGTACGGCTGAGTCCCTCCTTTTACTGTCCACCTAAAACTATCACAACATTGTTAATTGGTTATATTCCAATATAGCTTTTTGTAAAAAGCAAAAAAAAGATGTAAAAGTCTATACAAATGTTGCCCCTATGAGTTTTGGACTGGTAATATATTAATAAGACTTATATGTAATCTATTTTAGGAGCAAGCAAACAGACAGAATACAGCTGAGGCTACAAAGGGGAGTCAGCCCTCAGCTAATGACCTCTGACCTCCCCAGGAAGAAGATGTCCTCACTCTCCACCCGACCTGGGAGCATGCAGGTAAACTCAGGAGACAGCCAGCAAAGAAACAGATTTGAAGGAGAACAATCAATACCAGGTTTTGACAATTTTATTGGAAAATAAGTACAGTCCATTGATCAATGATACGTGCTGTACATGAATCTGGTGTTTTCTATATAAAAATATTTGGTATCTGCTGCAGAATTATACAAACAAGGTTTTTTTTTTTAAATCATTAACCAGTACAAATATAATTTATCAAAAAACTCATTAAAAAATGGCTCAATACCCTCTTTTACTGCAAATAGAGGCAGAAGGGAGAAAATAAAAATTCTGCTAAGCCAGTTTTAACAACTGGAAATGGAATACTTCACTATACTTGCAAACTTTTCTTAAACACTCACACTGACCAAGAAGAAAAATTCCCATCAGATTATGCAGTAAAATCTAATTAATGGGGAAAGCCTGAAAGGAAAAGGTTAAAAGGAAACTGAATGGAGGTTTTCAAAAAATAAGATAACCCGTGGACATTTTTAAACAGTAAAGCATTACAACAGTCTATGTTATGTGTGCAAATTTCTTCTGAAGGCACTGCCAACAAAGAGACACCCCTGCCTTTTCTGCAGAGAACAGGGCTTGGAGCTGGAGACAGAAGCAAGTTCCTGCAGAGAGAGCCTAAGTACAATCAGATTGAAAGAAATAGAACAAGTGCCTGAGGGCAGTTTCTTGGGGAAAGGGACTTGGAGTAAATTTTGAGTTTTAGTAAAATTTGGGTCAGCTAGAGAAAATGTGAAGAGGATTTCTGGTCAGATGAGATGAGAAGGAGAGGCAGAGGTGGAGGGAGGCTGGGGACAGGTGTGAAGGTGAACGATCTGGGCGTGCGCAGAGCAGGGCTGAGAGGTGTCGGGCTGCCTAGGGCGGTGGGGAGATGCTCGTGGGCGGAAATGGGCTTTCGCTCCTGACCCAGGAGGAGCCCATGGAGGCGGTCTGGTAAGGGTATTTTAAGATCCGAGCATCGTAGAAAGATGTTTCATCTGTAGGCTGTGTGTGTGATAGAGTGAGAGGAGGAGGTGAGTTTGGAAGTGGACCTTCCAGAGAAGTGGCAAGTCCAGGAATAGGCAGAAGACTGAGGTGAGACCAAGTGGTCACAGCAGGGGGAAGGCAGTAAGAGGTGGGTCCATTCTCTGCTATCTTGCTCTCAAAATTCTCACTCTCCTGCAGAAAGCTAAGGTGATTTCAGACCCTTAAGAGTCGGGGGAATTCCTTTGCTCATTGAAATGACAGTTTCAAAGGTTCCATGAAATGAAATTCCATCTTTGGAAAGTGACTGCCAGCTGTCTATCGAGAGGTATGAGAGATGCAAGGCAGATGGAGAGTTCTCCAAGAATGCTTCTGCATCCTCTGGGAAGGACAGGTCTCAGTCTGCCTGTAACAATGCCCAGGAGAACCACTCGAGGGCCTGCTGTCCCCAGACTGGGCCACAGCCCTGCTCTCAGACCCTGGGAGACTCTCTAAATCTGTCTATAGATGGTGAATATTACCTGCATGTTCATGCCTCTGGTTTGCTGCCCAGTGCCTTTTCTCAGCAGTTCAAACATTCAGACAGGGCATACAGCGCCTTGTTAAAGGACTTCCCAAGCCCTCTGCCTGGAGTTGCCCTGGCCACAGAGCAACTGTCGCCACATCCTGCTCCCTTAATCCAGTCCCAGGTGACCTCAGGGATAAGGGACTAAACAGGTATGTAGGATGACTGTGCAAGTCAGTGAGGCCCAGCCTGCAGTGCCCGAAGACAGGAGTCACCAAGGAACTCTCGGCCAAGCTTCTCCACTACCCGAGAGGCACGTGGACCTCCACGGGTCGTTTCTCCTTAGAGTCCAGCAGAGTGGCCGGGGACAGCAGCTGGTGCTTGGATAAACGCCGCTGCCGCTGGACTGGCATGTGGTACCTGACCTTCTTCCAAAATCTCGAGTTCATAGACTGCGACCCCTCTCTAAAGTCCCCTGACCAGCGTATGACCCCCTGCTTCTGCTTAATGAATTTAATGGATTCTGGCATTTTCTCATAGTCTGGAATCTTCTCCAGCTCCAGCAGGACGACTTTAATTCCTTCCTGAATGAGAGCATTGTACATGGCCACCTGCTCTTCAGATGAACTCCCCGGCCAGCTGAATCCTGACGTTTCTGGGACCAAAATGATAATCAGTCTCCTGCTTTCTTTACATTTTCATTAACAACCTCAACAATGCCTGAAAAACAGGAGACACAGCACAGTAAGTAAGCTTTCAACCTATAACCCTTCCCTCCAGAACCATGACCCCTCAAGGCTCTTCCCACCCCATTACCTCTGTCTCCCGATACTCCTTCTTCTTGCCTTAAAACTGAAGGAGTTTCTCATTTTACAGAAGAGCTCAAACACTCACCCGCAAAAGGTGAGTATTTCATGTCACAGTAGGAGTACTTTAAGAATAAATTTTATCAACTTTCTTGCTAAACCACTGGATCTACATCACTCCTATTTTACCATCAGTTGTAAAGTAACTACTAGATCTAACTAGTTAAGTTCTGCAAAAGGAAATAAAATTTAGTTAATTGTTGCCCCAATAGAGTATGAGAAAAATAAACACTTTGCATTTAGTATGAAAATCATCATGTGCTACTAACGCTGTTCTTGTTTGGTCTCTCGGTCGTGTCTGACTCTTTTTGCCCCTTTGGACTAAAGCCCACCAGGCTCCTCTGTCCATGGGATTCCCCAGGTAAGAATTCTAGAAAGGGCTGCCATTCTCCCCTCCAGGGGATCTTCCTGACCCAGGAACTGAACTCGCATCTCTTGCACTGGCAGGCAGATTCTTTACCACCGAGCCACCAGGGAAGTCCCCCTTAAGAGGCTCTTCAAGTTGTCAAGTATGTAAACCCAGGCTGCAGTCTTCCAGAGACAGGAAACCCAACTTTAGTAATTCAGTTAGTTATACAAGATACTTCTTTCCACTGCATACATACTTTCCCCAACGTAGTCATCTCGGCCACAGATAAACAACTTATAGCCACACTGTTTTTCCAAGACCTCAGGCATGACTTTAAATACAAAGATATCTGAGTTACAGGTGGACCCTTCCCCAGGGGTCTTTGGACATAGTATGTATGCATCATATATCTTTCCATCTGAAACTAAGAGAGAAAATGCAATAGCTTTAGAACCAGAAGAAAAAATGAGATTTGGTAAAGTCAATGTCACAAACTCATTTTATAATGAATTACTAATTTTGTGTACAATGGTATGCAGCAACAATACCAAGAAGTATAATGTCTTTTTAAAGTGTTCACCTCTAACAAGTTTCTTCTTCTTGTGTTTCACTGTAAAGTTCTTGTATTATTCAAAGGTCTCCCATATGGAAAGATTCACCTGCCTAGTATGAAACTCTCTCCATTTTCTTGTTCTTATCTTACTCAAATATCTCAGTCCTGAATTCTATCCACTCTTCCTTTTATGTATTAGTGTTATTGTTTAGGCACTAAGTTGTGTCTGACTCTTTTTGTGGACTGTAGCCCACCAGACTCCTTTGTCCATGGGATTCTCCAGGCAAGAACACAGGAGTGGGTTGCCGTTTTCTTCTCCAGGGGATCTTTCCAACCCAGGTATCTAACCCGTTTCTCCTGCATTGGCAGGAAGATTCTATACCACTCAGCCACCTGGGAAGCCCATATATTAGTGGAGTAGTAATTTTTTATGAGGTTTAAACAAAATAGAAAATGCTTCCCTGGTGCATGAAAACTGAGTCATTTCTTTCATCTTATGGCAGATAATGGGGTGATCTCTGTGCTACCTAGCACACAGCAAGTCTTCAACTGTGGCTTCTGAATAACTGGATTTATAAGCAGATGCTCTAAATGCCAGGCTATCCCACCATTATGAACACCAGAGCAGTAACTTAGAAAATATCAATACTATTCAGTCTATTCAGTTATGAAACTATAATTAAGTATAATTACATTATTTTGTATGGACCACATTTCATTTAAAAATTTGAATAAAAGCCCTCTTAACTACCCCTACTTTCTCAGGAAAATACTACATAAAATACAAAATTTTACCTTTTTTCGGGAGGAAATCATAGAAGGAATCTCTGTACCAAAGCACAATGTCAACCTTGAAGACTTTGTAGATGCAAACAGAGCATGTAATTACCAATGTTAACATGACGAATATGCCAACTGTGGGCTTCTGGAAATCAGGGACTATAGCAGAGAAGAGGGAAAAGCAATTAGAATCCAAAGGACTTAAAAACTGAGCACAACAAATTAAACATTACCATCCCAGAGAAACCATATTTGGGATGGGCCTGTAACTCCAAATTCCAGACAGTATTAACTCATTCATTACCATATCTTATTAATGGATTGTTGTTGTTATTTAGTTGCTAAGTCATGACTGACTCCTTTGCGACCCCATGGACTATAGCCTGCCAGGCTCCTCTGTCTATGGGATTTCCCAGGTAAAAATACTGGAGTGGGTTACCATTTTCTTCTCCAGGGGATCTTCCCAATCCAGGGATCAAATCTGAGCCTCTTGCATTTACAGGCATATTCTTTACCACTGAGCCACCAGGGAAGCCCCTATTAAAGGATACTCATCTACAAAGGCATTGAGGATGGATACTGTATAAAACTAAGGTGCACTGTATTTAATTTCCACTTAAGCAGTATGCAATACATAGAAAAAACACCAAAGACCATAAGATAGAGCACTCCATAGGAATATAAGTAAAGTCAAAGTCACTCAGACGCCTACAAACGTTCTACAAAAGTAGGAGAGTCAGGTAGAAAAAGTGGTAGACTAGAGGAAAGGAAAGAAGAGTGTAGGACCGCCAGACAGTGTTTCACACTCCACATTCTCCCAGCTCCACGGGCTAGTTATTCAGCTGATGACCACGGAGGAGTCTAGTGGAGAGGTATGGGGGAGGAGAGCAGAGAAAGAAGAAAGAGCCTTCTAAACATCAGGGGCCAAGGAGAGAGTCTAAAAGCTCTGTTATTTTGTTTTTCCAATTTAGGTCACTGACCACCTGCAGTTAAACTGGGTATGAAGTGGAAATCAAGGTAGACTAATGTCCGATTGGCCTAATTGATAGTTCACATTTATACTCAATTATTTCAGCTTTTTAAAATATTTATTTACTGGGCTGTTTCGGGTCTTAGGTGCAGCACACAGGCTCTCTAGTTGTGGTGCTTGGGGTTGGTTGCTCCACAGCATGTGGGATCTTGTTTCCCTAACCATGATCCAACCAACCCATGTCCCCTGCATTGCAAGGCAGATTCTTAACCACTGGACCACCAGGGAAGTCCCTAGCTGTAGCTTTGTACAAGATTATCTTATCTGACGTGTAAATCTTCCAGACTATTTTTATTCAAGACCACCTTAACTATTCTGGGCCCTTGACATTTCCAATACGACTTTTAGAATAAACACACCCTCAACAACATGCCCACACAAACACACACCCACACCTGCACAAATACTGCTAAGATTTTGATTGGAATTGCTTTCAATGTACAGATTAATTTGAAGGAAACTAGAGTATTTATTATACTGAGTCTTTGAATCTATGGTTATTTATCCCTCCATCTATTAGGTCTTTATCTCAGTAATTATTTTTAGTTTGTGTCAGGTTTTGAACAATTGTTGCTGCATTTATTCCTAAGTATTTGATAGTTTTGATGCTATTATAAATGCTATTTTTTTAAACTTAAGTTCTATTTCTTCATTGTTGCTATTTAAAGATTACATAGAAATACTATATATACACATATATAGCAACCCATTCCAGTATTCTTGCCTGGAGAATTCCAGGGGTAGTAGAGGAGCCTGGCTGGCTACAGTCCATGGGGTTACAAAGAGTCAGACATGACTGAGTGACTAACTTTCACTAGTGATATTTCTAAATTCATTTACTAAGCCTAATAGTTTGTCCATAGGTTCTTTTTTTTCCATGTATACATTCATAAATATTTTAATTTAACTATAAATTATCTTAAAATGTTTCACACACTTTTTATTTATTGAAGTATAGTTTATTTATAATGTTGTTTCAGGCGTACAGCAAAGCAATTAAGTTATATATATATATGTGTGTGTGTGTATACACTTTTCCTGGCTTCCCTGGTGGCTCAGAGGTAAAGAATTTGCCTGCTACTGTAGGAGACAGAGGTTTGACCCCTGAGTTTGGAAGACCCCACAGCCAGAGGACCCCGGCTGGCTACAGTCCATGAGAAAACAAAAGATCTGGACACGATTTAGAAACTAAACAACATTACACTTTTTTCAGATTTTCTTTCCCTTATAGGTTATTACAAAATATTGAGTATACAGTATTTGCTATATACAGTAGGTTCTTGTTGGTTATCTATTTTATATATATTAGTGTGTACATGTTAATCTCAACCTCCTAATTTATCCCTCTCCCTCTCCTTTGGTAGGGCTTCCCTGATAGTTTAGCTGGTAAAGAATCTGCCTGCAATAAGGGAGAGCTGGGTTCGATCCCTGGGTTGAGAAGATCCCCTGAAGAAGAGATCCCCTGGAGAAGGGAATGGCTACCCATTCCAGTATTCTAGCCTGGAGAATTCCACAGAATGTATAGTCCATGGGGTCGTAAAGAGTTGGACATGACTGAGTGACTTTCATTCTGACCAGAGGGAAGTGATAGTTTATTGTAGTTCTGATCTGCATTTCTCTCTTAATTATTGATGTTGAACATTTTTCCATATGCCTGTTGGCCATCTATATGTCTTCTTTGAAAACAAATGTCTCTTTAGGTCTTCTGCCCATTTTTTGACTGGGTTTTTATTGTTATTGAGTTGTATAACTGGAGATTAATCCCTTTCCAGTCACATTATTTACAAATATTTTCTCTAATTCTATAAGTTATCTTTTCATTTTGTTTATAGTTTCATTTGTTGTACAAAAGCTTTTAAGTTTAATTAGGTCCCATTTGGCTTTGTTTTTATTTACTTTATCTAGAAAATGGATCAGAAATAATATTGCTGTGGTGGTGGAAATAATATTTCTCAGTCATGTCCAACTCCTGTGACCCCATCATCAACTGTATGTAGTCTGCCAAGCTCCTTCTATCCATGAGATTCTCTAGGCAAGAATACTGCAGTGGGTTGCCATTTCCTTCTCCAGGGGATCTTCCCCATCCAGGGATCAAATTCATTTCTCCTGCACTGCAGGCATATTCTTATTACTGAGCCACCAAGGAAGTCCAATATCACCATGATGTAAGTCAAAGAGTGTTTTGCCTCTGCTTTCCTGCAGAAGGGCAAGACATAGCTCCACCCAACAGGAGGCCTGAATAAGCCTCTAAACCAGCCTCACGCACCAGAAGGCAGACACAAGAAAACTGTCATCTCACAGCCTGTGGAACTGAATATGCAAACAGGTCAGAGCCTACCCTGGGACCATGGCCCCTGGCCCTTGGGTGATGAGAGGGAGGTGTACTGATGGGACAATAGAATGTTCCCTATAGAGGCTACTTCTCCAAGGTCAAGAAACATAGCCTTCCATATACACAAAAATTCAAATAGAAATCTACGCAAAATGAGACAGCAGAGTAATACATTCTGGACAAAGGAGCAAGATAAAACCCTTCACCTAGAAAAACAACTAACTGAAGTGGAGATAGGCAGTCTACCCAAGAAAGAGTTCAGTATACTGATCGTAAAGATCATAAAGTTCTACTCAGGAAAAGGGCGGATGTACAGAGTGAGAAGTTACAAGAAGTTTTAACAACCCAACAGAGCAGAAGGATACCATAACTGCAATGAAAAATACACTAGAAGGAGTCAATGGTAGAATAAACGAGACAGAAAAATGAATCCATGAGCTGGAACACAAATACTGTCAATATTATGTTTGATTATACAATGTATGAAAACCAGTAATTTCTGACATCCTCTCTGGAAAGTAGATATTTTGGCTTCCCCTGTGCCTCCATCATGGAATTGTTTACCTAAAAATATATTCATTAGGCACACATGCAGGTCAAGAAGCAACAGTTAGAAGTGGACATGGAACAACAGACTGGTTCCAAATCAGGAAAGGAGTACGTCAAGGCTGTATATTGTCACTCTGCTTATTTAACTGAGCACCAAAGAATTGATGCTTTTGAACTGTGGTGTTGGAGAAGACTCTTGAGAGTCCCTTGGACTATAAGGAGATCCAACCAATCCATCCTAAAGGAAATAAGTCTGAACACTCATTGGAAGGACTGATGCTAAAGCTGAAACTAATACTTTGGCCACCTGATATGAAGAACTGACTCATTTGGAAAGACCCTGATGCTGGAAAGATTGAACGCAGGAGGAGAAGGGGACAACAGAGGATGAGATGGTTGGACAGCATCACCAACTCTATGGACATGAGTTTGAGTAAGCTCCGGGAGTTGGTGATGGACAAGGAAGCCTGGTGTGCTGCAGCCCATGGGGTTGCAAAGAGTTGGACACGACTGAGTGACTTAACTGAACTGATGATCAGACTTAAGTTGCTAACTAGCTCTGGAAATAGAATGATTAGCAATTGTCTGCATTATCACAGAACTTACAATCACGTAAAGAAAACTAAGTAAGATAGATATGGAAATACATAGCTGAGGCCCTAACACCTTATCTTTTGGGGCTAGAGATGCATTAAGAGAAGGAAAGTAGGACAAAATAATTTTCACAGAAGATACAGTTCACCTGAGAAGTAAAGTGAATGGAAGTCCCCAGGTTAAAAGGAATCTAAGAGCATTGTGGGCAGAGGAAATGGCATGGCAAACCTCAAGGTCATGGTATCTTACCATGGGAAAACAAAACTGCATTTCATTAAATGACTCTTGTTTACCTGGATGTATTAGTTGTATATATGCTGTGCTTATTCCTTCTGTATTCTTGGCTAAACAGGTAAATGGATGCAGGAAAAATTTACTTTCCACTGATGAAATATTAAGCCGTGCGAGGACTGTACTCCTTCTTCTGTTTAAAGGATTTTCCACCCTGTTCAAAAGAGTAAGTAAAATTGTATTGATGGCATCAATTATAGAAACAATACATTTATCTCGTTTACCTCTTTGTCGCATAAACTGCAGCAGTAAGAATCACCAGCCTAAAGCACAGGTGTAAGAATAAGGCTGTAAGCAGCACACTGATCTGATATTTGATAGCTCTGGGACCACTTACTAGCAGAGAGAAATCAAATCAAAATGACCAGCTTCCAAAAAGAAAAATGGGGATACAGGCATTCTGGGCTCCATGGGACAAAGGGAATGTATAAACAAGAGTAGATCGAGACAGGTGGGCAAGGTTCCCAGGTGATGCTAAGGGCTGGGAGTTTCTCCCTGGAGAAGTGACAGGAAGCCATCAGAGACTTGAGCAGGGGCGTGCTTTAATTCTTGGTTACATTTCATGAGTCTTCTCTAAACTACTTTAAAAATGAAATGACATGAAGTGAAATTCAGGATGATTGTATCATTGGAATGTTGCAATTTTTAACTGAATTTAAGAGAAAGCCTTCCAAGTGGTCTCAAATTGGTACCATAATAACATGTAGTTCACCTGTATTGTACAAGATCTTATGAATCCTACTTAGCTTAGCAAAACTCAAGGATCAATCAAAGACCACGTGGAGAAGGAAATGGCAAACCACTCCAGTATTCTTGCCTGGAAAATCCATGAAGAGAGGAGCATGGTGGGGTACAGTCCACAGGGTCACAACAACTAAGCACAGTGACCAAACCCTTGCTTTGTTATTTAGCCATTCAGTCATGTCCAACTTTTTACAACCCCATGGACTTTACAACCCCAGGGACCCCAGGGTCCCTGTCCATGGGATTTCCCCAGCAAGAACACTGGAGTAAGTTACTACTTTCTCCTCCAGGGAATTTTCTCAATCCAAGGATTGAACCTGCATCTTCTGCATTGTAGGCGGATTCTTTACAAGTGAACCACCAGAGAAGCCAACCCTTGCTACCCTTGGAATTTAATACCACAGTTTGTCTAGGGCACAACTGACTCCTGGCATACTTACGTGATAAAGTCTTCCTCTAGCATAGGAGTATATGTACTAATCATTGACCCATTCCACTTCCAGTAGACATAGTTACTTAGCCGGCCAGTAACATTGCAGATCAATTGAAGCCAGGATCCTGCAAAGCAATGTGTTTTTAAATCATAACATTAATGGACTCTGGTCTATCTAGATTAACAAATGACTGTTGAATAAAAATTTTAAAGTATAAGAAAGGAAAAGAAATTGCTACCACTGAGAGATGACCATGATTAGTAACTTCATGTATCTTATTCCTTACCTTTCTGTGCACTGTGCAGCTTTTAAAATGGGGCATTATCATCTACTCTGACTATTGAGAATTTCGGCTAACATGATCAGCCTTCCAAAAGGGGCTATTTCAATGCGGTTTAGTATTCCATCATACAGACATATTATGACAAGCTCCTTTCCTATTCAGTTCAGTTCAGTCATTCAGTCGTGTCGGACTCTTTGCGACCCCATGAATCCCAGCACGCCAGGCCTCGCTGTCCATCACCAACTCCCGGACTTCACTCAGACTCACGTCCATCGAGTCCGTGATGCCATCCAGCCATCTCATCCTATGTTGTCCCCTTCTTCTCCTGCCCCCAATCCCTCCCAGCATCAGAGTCTTTTCCAATGAGTCAACTCTTTGCATGAAGTGGCCAAAATACTGGAGTTTCAGCTTTAGCATCAATCCTTCCAAAGAAATCCCAGGGTTGATCTACTTCAGAATGGACTGGTTGGATCTCCTTGCAGTCCAAGGGACTCTCAAGAGTCTTCTCCAACACCACAGTTCAAAACCATCAATTCTTTGGTGCTT
>SJYC01129154.1:40-18944 GCA_006408675.1 Madoqua kirkii | reverse complement strand
AATTAAATTAGAAATCAATAACAGAAAAATATCTAGGAATTCACTGATGTGTTTAAAACCTTAAAAAAATATTCTAAATAACCCATGCATCAAAGAAGAAATAAGAGGAAATTAGAAAGCATTTTGATCTGAATGATAAAATATAACATATCAACACTTGTGTCATGCAAAGGAAAAAAATACTTAGAGGAAAGTCAATAACATTAAATACCTCTGTAAGAAAAAAAAAATCTCAAATTAATAACTTCAGTTTCCATTTAATAAATCAGAAAAAATCAAAACCTCAGTAAGCATAAGATAGTAAATGATATGGCTCCAAGAGAAAAATCAATGAAATAAAAAACAACAACAGAAAAATCAAACATATCAAAAGCTAGTTCTTTCAGAATATTGTAAATCAACTATATTTCAAATAAAAAAATTAAGGAAAAAACCCAACAAGGACGCCAAAATTTCAAGCCTAGATGGCTTCACTGGTTTATTCATAGAAGGAAAACACAAATTGTACACAAACTCACTCAGAAAATTGAAGAGTCAGAAATACTTCCCAGTTCACTCTGTCAAATAAGTATTATTCTAATTCTTAAACCAAAGACATTACAGGAAAACCACAAACTAGTCTTCATCACAGAATACAGATGCAAAAATTTTTTTAACATCTTAGCAAATCGAATTCTACAGTATATTAAAAACCAACAGTGCATTGTGAGGTACAGAACATGCTAGGAATGCAAAGTTGGGTCCTTATCCAAGAAAAACAGCAACAAACAAAACTAGAAATAGGTGGGAACTTCCTAAACCTAATAGAGGACAGCTATAAAAAAACTTATAGCTATCATATATAAGATTAGCAAGAAGGTAAGAATGTCCACTCTAACCACTTTTATTCAACATTGTATTGGAAGACCTAATTAGTGTATTAGGGCAAGAAAAAGAAATGGCATTAAGATTGAAGGAGGAAATAAAATGTCTCTTTGCACATGACATTATTATCTATGTAGAATATGTTATGAAATCTTTAACATGCAAAGAAATCTATGAAAGATCTAGAGGGGTTCCTCAGTTGTAGGATATAATATGAATATGCAAATAGGAATGAGTTTATATTATCAAAAACAATTAGAAACTGGATTTTTGAAAATACCTTTTATGATAGCCTCAATAGCTATGAATAATTAAGGATAAATCTGACAAAAGATGCATCAGACCAATCCAATGAAAACTGCAAAATAAATTTATAAAAATTAAATTTATTTAAATAAATGTTAAGAGATCAAAGACAATGAAGACATCTATACTTCATTCTTTGATCAGAAGACTCAGTATTGTTAAGTAGTCCAATCTCTCTAAACCAATTTATACTCTTTTCAATATTAGCTGGGATTGTGATGGCTTCATGGGTGGATATGTATGCCAACACATCAAATTGAATACCTTAAACGTGTGGCTTATTGTGAGTCTATTATAACCTCCTTTAAAGCTGCTTAAAAACAGTACTGAAACAAAATGACTAGGCGCTCAGCATGGTACCTGCACTGAGCCAGGACTGAACTCCTAGGAATATCAGTAGCAATAACAATTAACAGTGATAAAGGAATAAGCCTTAAGAACTCAGCTCAATACACTCTCCTGTTTATCTGGGGTTTGCCCCACCGCTCCACCAAAACTGTTCTGACCAAGTCCCCTATGACTTTTAAGTTGCTAAATCAACGACTTTGAAACATCGTCTTACTTAACACATTTGCACTGCTGCTGCTGTTCACTCAGTCCTGTCTGACTCTTTGCAACCCCATGGTCTGCAGCACGCCAGGCCTCTCTGTCCTTCACTGTCTCCCGGAGCTTGCTCAGATTCATGTCCATTGAGTCAGTGACGCCATCCATCGTACTGGACATGTGTCATCCTCATCCTTGAAATAGGTTCTTCACTGGGCTTCCAGGACATTGTCTGGCTCTCCTCCTACATTTCTGGCCAGTCTGTCACTGGCTCTTGGATGAGTGGGAGCCTGACCACTCATCCTTGGAGAGCTGCGGAGTTTACTCCTTGACGCTCTCTTTTCTCACTCCCCATCGAGTCTCAGAGTTCGAATACCAGCTGCTTGCCAAGGTCTTCAACTTTATTCCTCCAGTCTCTAGCTCCAGACTGCTTAATCAAATCACTACATAGACATCTAACAGACAGCTATTGTGGTGAGAAGACTCTTGAGAGGCCCTTGGACAGCAAGGAGATAAAACACAGTCAGTCCTAAAGGAACCAACCCTGAATATTCATTGGAAGGACTGATGCTGATGCTGAAGGTCAATACTTTGGCCACATGATGTGAAGAGTCAACTCACTGGAAAAGACCCTGATGCTGGAAAAGACTGAGGGCAGGAGAAGAGGGTGGCAGAGAATGAAATGGTTGGATGGCATCACCGACTCGACGCACATAAGTTTGAGCAAATTCTGGGAGATGGTGAAGGAACAGGGAAGCCTGGCGTGCTGCAGTCCATGGGGTCACAAAGAGATGGACACAACTTAGCAACTGAACAACAACAACCACCTTAACATGTCCAGTCTGAACACGTGACCTTCGCCCTCTCATAATGGCAACTCTGCTTTGCATGTGCTCAGACTAAAACCCTCTGCCCCTCACACCCACATCCACTCTATCTGAAAACCCTCTTGGCTCTGTCATCCGAATATATCCAGACTGACAACTCAATTCTCCTTGTCACCCTGGAATAGCTTACTTTCATAGCTTGCCTGAACCACTGTAACCACCTCCTAACTGGCCTGTTTCTCCCTTTGCCTCCCAATGGTCTGTTCACAGTATAAGAACCAGAATGAGCCTGAAAAATATAGAAATTTTCTGGCAGTCCAGTGGTTAGGACTTCACACTTTCACTGTAGAGGGCCTGGGTTCAGTTCTTGGTTGGGGAATTAAGTGCAACCAAAAAAAAAAAAAAACACCTCTCTAGGTTTAAACTGGAAACCTATACAGTCTTCCCATTTCAGAGTACAAGCCAAGATCCTTGGAGAGGTCACTAAGTTCTCTACACGATCAACCCTCCCTTAATCTCTATCACTCAAATCATACCCCTCGCCTTTCACTCTGTTCTAGCCACAGCTGATTTTACTTCCTGGAGCATGCCAGTACTCCTGGCCTCAGGACCTTGGCACAGGCTGCGTAGAATATTTCTCCACCCCCAACCTGGTCTATATAGCTCCCTCCACTTCCTCCTTCAGGGACAAGTCAAAGGTCAACTTCTTGATGAGATCTTTCTTGGCCACACAATCAAAAAAAATTGTAACCTTCTGCCCAACCCAACGCCAAAACTTTATACCTTCCTTTTCCTGCCTTTTTCTCTCTCTACACTTACCAACATATGACATATATTTAGTTATCTAAGGTATTGTCTCTGTTCATTACTGGAATGTAACCCCCATGCAGATAGATATTTCTGTTTGGGTTATTCATGGTTGTAGCCCCAGTAGCAGAGCCTGGCACATAGTATGGCTAAATGCATTTGCAGTAAGAGAGGGAGAGGGAAGAGTGAAGATGAATAAATGGAGACAATAAAGAATTGTCAGCTGTGGGTTCATAAAAACTGCATTTTACACCTCTTCCAAATGAAAGCCAGGAAGCCCCAGGTTGTACTCTTTAAGCAGCAACAAAGTGGGGAGAGGCGTGGACTAGACATTGGTGGTATGGATTACAGCTCTTGCTCTGAAATAGCCTCATGACCATGGCTCCTAACCTCCCTGGGCTTCAGCTTCCCAATGGACAAATGAGAGAATGAAAAGTAAAGATGCTGAAAGGGCATCCAGCAATACAGTTCTGTGACCTGGAAATCCAAAGACACAGCTAAGAAAAATGATGCTGTTAAGGAAGGTACCACAGGTATTCTACATAACAGATTTCCTTAGCGGACAGGAACACAAGGAAATGCTTTACTCACCAGCCTCCAGAGAAGAATCAGTAAAGTGATGAAACAAAGAAGCCTGAGTAATACTTTCATATTCTCCTGGAGAAACAAACAAAAATTCAAAAAGTAACTATTCCCTCCAAATCTACATACAAATCTACATACAATCTACATACAAAGTTACATACATTGACTCCCCCCACCCTTCACCCTCACCCCCAAGTCACATTGATAGGCTAGTCTCCCAACATCGTTTATGCGATCATGCTTTGTGATGCAAAATGGGTAAAAGGAGGATGAAGATTTTTAACAGAACTGCGGACTGCTGCTGCTGCTGCTGCTAAGTCACTTCAGTCATGTCCGACTCTGTGCGACCCCACAGACAGCAACCCATGAGGCTCCCCTGTTCCTAGGATTCTCCAGGCAAGAACACTGGAGTGGGTTGCCATTTCCTTCTCCAATGCGTGAAAGTGAAAAGTGAAAGTGAAGTCGCTCAGTTGTGTCTGACTCTTAGCGACCCCATGGACTGCGGCCCACCAAGCTCCTCCGTCCATGGGATTTTCCAGGCAAGAGTGCTGGAGAGAGGTGCCATTGCCTTCTCCAATAAGCTCACATAATTTAAGATGAACAAAACTTTCATCATCTGTGACATCATTCCTTTCCATTTAAATTTCCTCCAAATCCAACCTATGCCACACCCCAAGTAGACTACTCACTAGACCATTAAAGCATCTTGCCTCTACTCATATGGATCTGTTCCCCACCTAGAACAGAGCCACTGTCAGGACCCATGTGCGATGCCCCAAACTTCCAGATCCTGCGAAAGGTCACACCTTCCCTTTATAATGCATGACACTAAACCCTTTGGATGAAATGGCATAGCTGCATAGAAATGAACCAGAAAGACCACAAGAAATAATTACAATATATTAAAATTGGGTTGGTTCTTATGATTGGTTGTCTTCCCCTTTTCTGGGGCTTTCTAGAGCTTTCAATTGAAAATTTCTACTATAAACATGTATTAATCTTACCAAAAAAAGAAACCTCCACAGCCCCTCTGCATAGCTGAGAAGCCACACCAACAGAGCAGTAGCTCCAACAGGCACTGACCAGCCACCAGGCTACGTATTAAACTGAGGTCCCATAGCTACAGCAGGCACTGGCCAGCCACTGGGCTACGTATTAAACTGAGGTCCTATAGCTACAGCAGACACTGGCCAGCCACTGGGCTACGTATTAAACTGAGGTCCCGTAGCTACAGCAGACACTGGCCAGCCACTGGGCTACGTATTAAACTGAGGTCCCGTAGCTACAGCAGACACTGGCCAGCCACTGGGCTACGTATTAAACTGAGGTCCCGTAGCTACAGCAGACACTGGCCAGCCACTGGGCTACGTATTAAACTGAGGTCCCGTAGCTACAGCAGACACTGGCCAGCCACTGGGCTACGTATTAAACTGAGGTCCCGTAGCTACAGCAGACACTGGCCAGCCACTGGGCTACGTATTAAACTGAGGTCCCGTAGCTACAGCAGACACTGGCCAGCCACTGGGCTACGTATTAAACTGAGGTCCCGTAGCTACAGCAGACACTGGCCAGCCACTGGGCTACGTACTAAACTGAGGTCCCGTAGCTACAGCAGACACTGGCCAGCCACTGGGCTACGTATTAAACTGAGGTCCTGTAGCTACAGCAGGCACTGGCCAGCCACTGGGCTACGTATTAAACTGAGGTCCTGGTGGTGCTTTAGCCACTGAGTTGTGTCAAGCTCTTGTGACCCTGTGGACTGTAGCCCACTAGGCTCCTCTGTCAGTGGAATTTCTGGGGCAACAATACTGGAGTGGGTTGTCATTTCTTGCTCCAGGGGAACTTCCTGACCCAGGGACAGAACCCAGGTTTCCTGCACTGCAGGCAGATCCTTTACAGAATGAGCCACCAGAGAAGCCCCTGGTAACCTGTGATTTTAATTTCACAACATTTTGTCCATACCCATGGCAGGGGGCATAACCAGGTCAAGCATTTGACTGATGCCAGAAGGAAAGCATGCCCAGGGTTTTATCCATTAAACATTACTAAATAATATCAATTGGAATTGAAAAAGGAAAAAACAAATGCTCCTTTTGCCTACCTTTCTAAACTACTCAAGCCCACAAGAAATGTTCTGTATGGCCCCTTTTCCTTTTGGAATGTTCCTGTTCAGTACTCCTGAGGTGGCGGCAGGGGGTAGGGGTGGAGTTGCAATTATGTGCACCAAACTCCAATCTCCTGCTTCCAATGAACTTATGAAAGTGAGATAAGTGTTAATTCAGTCAGTCATATCTGACTCTGCAACCCCATGGACTGTAGCCCACCAGACCCCTCTGTCCATGGGATTTCCCAGGCAAGACTCCTGGAGTGGGTTGCCATATCCTTCTCCAGGGGATCTTCCTGACCCAAGGATTGAACCTGGATCTCCTGCACTGCAGGCATATTCTTCACCATCTGAGTCACTAGGGAAGCCCCTAATATACAAATTTATCCAACAACCTATGAATTCCTCGTATTCCACAGGCCTCAAACCATATTTATTCTCCCCACCAGCCTTGCTCCCCATCTCAGTGACAGGGACAATGCTGCCATGTGTGCGCATGCACACACACTGCATACACAGGCACACACACGCGCACACACACACCCCCAGTGAGAGATGCCGGCTCGGTGACCCTGACGCCTGCTACCCAGAGCTGCTCTCGCCAGCACTAACCGGTCCATCTCCAGGGATTATCAAACTGGTTGAACAAGAGATCATCAAATGATCAGGTCAAAACACGTGCACTGGCTTTCCAGTAGCCCCCAGTCAGTCCGCAGCCCTGAGCACAGTTCCTTGGTGCTGAGGCTCTGACTGCTCCCTTCAGACTCAAGCCTCCGCCTCCCTGTCCCCCTGCCCCTCCACTGTCAGCCTTCACCTTGCCCTGTGCTCCAACCCCAGAGCCCTTGGCTTGACTCTGCCCTTTACCTCCGAAGGTACCTCCCAGTCCATCAGGTCTCAGCCAGGGTCACCCTCCTCCCACCACCTCAGGGAGCCCCCAGAACACTTGCCTGGCTATTCCTTCTTTCTCTGGGCCCCCACAGCAACCAGCATGAATGTAATAACACACGTCACTGCTGTTACCCCAGGACAGGAAGCCCCACGGGGACAGGAACCACAGCTTCCCTATCACTGCATCCAGCACTGTGCTGAAGCCCATGGTAAGTACTCACAGAATGACTGAGAAAATGAGCTAAAAAATAGCTGTCCACTGTACCCAACCTTGGGGGCAGTGTCCAGGGCAAACCATATAATCTCATGCTTTGGAAAGAAACCTGTCCTTTTAGTTTTACAGAAGATGAGACTTGCCTGATTTTCTACATCTCTAGCCATAGTTACTTGCAAACACAAAATATTTTAACTAAGACATCGCAAACTCAGATTCTAATAACATGAAATCATTAGAATACTAGCTGAAAAATATTCTATTTAAGGGGGAAGGGAGGGTGAGACAAATTAAGAGAATAGGAGGAGCCCGGTAGGCTGCAGGCCATGGGGTCACTAGGAGTCAGACACAACTGAGCGACTTCACTTTCACTCTTCACTCTCATGCATTGGAGAAGGAAATGGCAACCCACTCTAGTGTTCTTGTCTGGAGAATCCCAGGGATGGGGGAGCCTGGTGGGCTGCCGTCTCTGGGGTCTCACAGAGTTGGACATGACTGAAGCGACTTACCAGCAGCAGCAGGAAAACATACACATTACTGTATGTAAAACAGATAGCTAGTGGGAATTTGGTGTATGACACAGGGAACTCAAACTAGGGCTCTGTGACAACCTAGAGGGTTGGGATGGGGTGAGAGGTAGGAAGGAGGCTCCACAGGGAGGGGACATATGTGCGCTTATGACTGACTCATGTTGATGTATGGCAGAAACCAACATAACATTAAAAAGCAATTATCCTCCAATTAAAAATGAATTTTTAAAAGTGGTATTAAAATGTATAAAAATGTTACAATGTGCTTTTAAAATACAGACACATCTTATTTTATTGTACTTCGCTCTACTGTGCTTCTCAAATGTTGTGTTTTGTTCTTTTTAAACAAATTCAAGGTTTGTGGCAACCCCTCGCTGATCCCATCTATTGGAAAAGTGATCCCACTTTTCCAACACCATTTGCTCCTTTCATGTCTGTGTCACACTTTTGTAATTCTCATAACATTTCAAACCTTTTCATTTCTATTATGTTTATGCTCATCAGTGATCTTTGCTGTTACTACTGTGATTTGTTTGGGGGTTATCACGAACCATGTCCATAAAAGACCGCAAACTTAATTGACAAATATTCTGTATGTTCTGATGTCTCCATCAACTGGCAGTCCCTCAATGCTCTCCTTGGGCCTCCTTGTTCCCTGAGACACAACAATATTGAAATTAGGCCAACGAATAACCCTCTAAGTGTTCCAGTGAGAGGAAGAATGAATGTAGCAAACTTCACTGTTGTCTTATTTTTAAAAATTGCCATGGCTATCCCAATCTTCAGCAACCACTCAGTCAGCAGCCATCAGTACTGAGAGCAGATCAGACCCTCCACCAGCAAAAAGGCTGTAACTCACCGGAGCCATCATAAGTTACACCATCAAGACATGATGTAACTCATCATCACTCAGATGATGGTCAGCCTTTTTTAGCAATAAAAGTATTTTTTAGTTAAGGTATATACATCGCTATTTTACTGCTCATTTAATAGACTGCAGTATGGTGTAAACTTTTATATGTGCTGTGAAACAAAAAAAGTGTGACTTGCTTTATTGTGGTGATCTAGAACCCAACTGCAGTATCTCTGAGGTGTGCCTGCAAACGCAGGGAATAAAGACATTCTAAGCATGAGAGACCAGCCTCATCTCCGGTGACACAGTGGTGAAGAACCTGCCTACCAGTGCAGGATTTGGGTTTAATCTCTGGGTGGGGAAGATCCCCTGGAGTAAGAAACGGCAACCCACTCCAGTATTCTTGCCTGGAAAATCCCATGTACAGAGGAGCCTGGCAGGCTACAGTGCTCAGGGTCGCTAAGAGTCAGACACGGCTGAGTGACTGAACACACACACACACAGATGCAAGCCTGAGAAACACCTCCACTCCCATTCTCCTCAGCTTACCGTCAGCATGAGGAAAATGCTTCCTATACCTGGTTCAAGCCTTGAAACCTACCTCAGAGCAATAAGGCCATATTCCTTCAATATCCTATAATTCTTACATTTCATTCACATAAATTAGCGTTTACCCAAATAATCAAGATTAACAATATTTTCATCATATTTACCTTTAAATGGGACTCAGATTATCAAATAAGATAGGAGGCTTTAACGTCCTGCCGTCTGGCTTATTAACTCTGTCACCCCGAGGAAGTGTGTTTTAAATCTCTACAATACAAAGGAAGAAAATAAAGGGTTAATGCATTTCCCAGTTACCTGTTCCAGGTCAGTCCATAACTCACGCTTGTTTATCAAAAATAAGATACAGACATCACAAAATCAACTGAATTCTGCCAGCTGTTAGTTACAAGCTCTGGCTTGCTCGATGAGTAGGCAGAGAAGACAAGGAAGGTACCTAGCTGAATTCACAGTGTGTGTGTCTGAAAATATATCTCCAGGTTAATTGTGGGCAAGCAACGCTTAATAATGACAAGTCCAAGACCAGTGTGATCTTGGACATAACTCCTCCTCATGCAGTTTCCTCATGTATACAGGTGATGATGACTTCAGAGCCCTTTGTATCCTACTGAATATATAAAAGTGGCTCAGTGGTAAGGAAATATGCCTGCCAGTTCAGGAGACGCAAGAGACATGGGTTCTATCCCTGGGTCAGGAAGATCCCTGGAGAAGGGAATGGCAACTCATTCCGTATTCTTGCCTGGGAAATTCCATAGACAGAGGAACCTGGATGGCATAGACAGTCCCCGGGATGGCAGAAGAGTCAGACAAGACTCAGCAACTGAGAATGCACATACGCAGATCCATAAACACAGGAGACCAGCCCCAGGGGTCCAGGTTTTACTTCACCTGTCCTGGAACTTTTCTGGGAAAAGGGAGGTGGGAGATGCCCCCTTCCCCTCCACAGGGGACTTTCTATCCCCTGCTGAATCCCTGTCATCCCCAGGACCCTAGGGCCAGGGGATCAGCTCCAAACCATGGGATGGGGGTTGAGTCACACAACCCAAGGAGCAAGGACAGTGGAGAAGAAGCAGGTAAAGATGCACCACCCAAGGCCACACTACACATGTTCCCAACCAAAATTAACAAAATCCCCCTTATGCCCCAAAGTGACACAAAAATTCCAAGAACAAAGCCAAACCGGACTAGCTTTCACCCTGAGAGTCCTTGAAAGGTTGGCCAAGTCAGAAAATCCCTCAGCAATATTCATGTTCTGTTGTATGCCAGGCAAAATGGGAGTGCCAGAGACAAAAATAATTTTAAAAATTCAAAATAGAGACTTCCCTGGTTGTCCAGGGGTGAAGACTGTGCTTTTAACACAAGGAGCACAGGTTCAATCCCTGGTCGGGGAACATGGCACCCCACATGCCACTCAGTGTGGCCAAAAATAAAATATAATTTAAACATTCAAAATAAATCAAGTGAAATATCAAATGAGAACCTACTTCAAGACGCTAACAATTTAGGCATCAGCCATATGTGCAGGAAGATCCCCTGGAGAAGGAAATGGCAGCCCATCCCAGTACTCTTGCCTGGAGAATCTCATGGACAGAGGAGCCTGGTACGCTACAGTCCATGGGGTCGCACAGAGTCAGACATGACTGAGTGACTAACACTTTCACTTCACTTTCACATGTGATCACAAGATACATCCCACATACCCACACTGGATAGAAGCTCAGCCTGTGTCTCAGTTCCCCCTTTGGATAAAATTGGAACCATGATAACAGTATTTGTCCTTAAAGGACTATTGTGGGGATTAAATGAGCTACCACATGTGAAGGGCTTAGAACCTTGTCTCACAAATGGTCACTCTGAGATAACTGTTATAGTCATCTCATGTTCTGATGACAGATATAAGTTCTGGTAAAATTATTTTGAGGTATCCATTCATTTCTTTATTCATTCACTGCTGAATCAATGTCTGTATATTGAAGATCTACCACATGCCTTGGAAGGAAAACTGACCAATCTAGACAGCATATTAAAAAGCAGAGACATCACTTTGCTGACAAACGTGTGTACAGTCAAAGCTATGATTTTTCCAGTAGTCATGTGTGAATGTGAGAGTTGGACCATAAAGAAGGCTGAGCACCAAAGAATTGATACTTTTGAACTGTGGTGCTGGAAAAGACACTTGAGAGTCCCTTGGACAGCAAGGAGATCAAACTAGTCAATCATGAAGGAAATCAACCCCGAATATTCATTGGAAGGAGAGCTGGTCTATAAAGAAAGCTGAGCGCCAAAGAATTGATGCTTTTGAACTGTGGTGTTGGAGAAGACTCTTGAGAGTCCCTTGGACTGCAAGGAGATCCAGCCAGTACATCCTAAAGGAGATCAGCCCTGGGTATTCATTGGTAGGACTGATTTTGAAGCTGAAACCGCAATACTTTGGCCACCTGATGTGAAGAGCTGACTCATCTGAAAAGACCCTGATGCTGGGAAAGACTGAGGTCAGGAGGAGAAGGGGATGACAGAGAATGAGATGGTTGGATGACATCACCGATTCAATGGACATGGGTTTGGGTGGACTCCGGGAGTTGGTGATAGACAGGGAGGCCTGATATGCTACGGTTCATGGGTTGCAAAGAGTTGAACACGACTGAGTGACTGAACTGAACTGATGCTGAAGTTGAAGCTCCAATACTTTGGCCACTTGATGTGAAGAGCCGACTCATTAGAAAAGATCCTGAAGCTGGGAAAGACCGAGGGCAGGAGGAAAAGGGATAGCAGAAGATGAGATGGTTAGATAGCATCATTGACTCAATAGACATGAGTTTGAGCAAACTCCAGAGGACAGTGGAGGACAGGGGAGCCTGGCATGCTGCAGTTCATCAGGTCACAAAAAGTCAGACACAATCAAACAACTGCGTACCTACGTCTATACTTGGTCCTGGGAACAAGACTAGAAATACTGACCCAGGGGCTCAAGGAGCTCACCAGCCAGCAGGGAAAGTGGGCATGTCTACAGAGTCACACCATGATGTGGACAACTGCCCAGGGCGTGAGGTGAGCCTCATGGGGGAGAGCACAGGGGAGATTCATCACATTTCTGTCCATAAGTCAGGGTTGAGGTGCAAAGCAGCAAAGCTTAGAGAGGTGGAAAGTGCCCAGAACATGCAGATCCTTGCTGAGGACTGGGGACTGGAATCCGTAGGTGGTCAAACAACCATTGAAAGGTTTTAAGCCACAGAGTAATGTATGATCAGATTTTCTTTTTTTTTTTTTTAATGGAAATTTTGATACCCACGTGGAATATAAACGAGAAGTGAGTGAGGAGACAGGGAGAGCAGGCAGCCAAGGAGGGGCCATCCAGGTTGAGTAGGGATGCAGGCATGAGCAGCCAGCAGAGACAGACGGACAAAGGCAGGCATATCTGATATGTGAGACTCACTTGGAGGCGAGCCAGAGAAGCAGTGACTGAGTGGGTCTGGGACCCAGCGGCCCTGAGTCACGCATGTGGTGCCAGCAAGGGGCAGGGCAGGGTGAGGAAGGTGGGGTCCAGTACTCACAGAGCCGAGGAGATGCCCACAGGGGTGTCACTCACTTCACCACCAGCTGGGTCTCCTGGTACCACATGACAGATCTTGCAACCAGGAGAGTTAGGTGAAAGTTAAGTGAAATCCACAAGGGAGCTGGGCCGACCTGGAGCTGAGACAGCTCAGGCCTGCACTGGGAACAGCATCACAAGATCACAGCTGGAGTTAAGGCGGGGTGACCCTGGGAAAGGGGGTGGGCAGTGATTCTTCCTAGGGTCACAGACCCCTTCAGAAGTCAGATAAAACCATGGAGCTGTCCCAAAGGAAAACACACTGACAAAAACACAGAATTTTATATACAGTGGGAGATAGTCCAGAACTACCTTAAACACTGTGGGAGGCTTCCCCTGTTGATGAGAGAAAGCAGGTGAAGCCCTGGGGTGAACCAGCCTGGTCACTGTGGAGAAGGTCTTTTCCTGTAGGAAGCGGAAACACTTCTTAGGAGGGAGTCGACATCTTCAGTGGCCGCAGCTGCCTGGGGAAGGAAGAGCATACACGTGAGCGTGAACTGGACTGGAGACAGGTAAGTCATCCACCACTGCACAGGTCTCAAGGCGTCCAAAATAACAAAACAAGCTTGCAAAGATGAGTCACGCATTTAAAGAGCACGTCCTTTGAGAAAACAGATTCAGGAAATCAGATTGGGGTGAGGAGTACAAAGGTTGACAACCTCTAGTTTGCTTTAACTAAACACACACACCTGACACTTTGCTGTACACCATGGCGCAGGAATGAGTCAAACCACCTCAAGGAGCCCATACCTTAAGGCACCTTGAGAATAATGCTCCGAGAAACTCTCCAGGTCTAGGAGAAACTTCCAGGCCCTGTTTAAAAACAGGCTTCCTCTACGAATCATCACTCTTCCTTTCCACTCTTCTTTAACACCTGCATTCCAAATTACATAATTTGCTGCTGAGGTTGTGTTATTCAGTTGCTCAGTCATGTCCACCTCTTTTTGACCCCATGGTCTGCAGCATCCCAGGTTCTTTTGTCTTCCACTATTTCTTGGAGTTTGCTCGAATTCATGTCCACCGAGTCAGTGATGCTATCTAACCATCTCATCCTCTGTTGCCCGCTTCTCCTCCTGCCCTCAGTCTTTCCCAGTGAATTGGCTCTTTGCATCAAGCAGTCAGAGTATGGGAACATCAGCTTCAGCGTCATCAGTCCTTCCAGTGAATATTCAGGGTTGATTTCCTTTCAGACTGACTAGTTTGATCCCCGTACAGTCCAGGGGACTCTGTCTGGGTGGCGCTGCACTGCATGGCTTATGGTGTCAATGAGTTACGTGAGCCCCTTGGTCACGACAAGGCTGTGATCCATGAAGGGGTACATAATTTGAGAAAACTTCAGAAAGCTGAGATGGGGTTGCCCTTCTGAGACGTCCTGCAGCCAGTTCATCATCCACTCCCAGGTCTGCAGTTTACTTTTAGTGCTCTGGAGTCTGATATTTTATCTTTTCTCAGGTCTGTATCATTTCCTTGGGCCTCTGAGAAGCTGGAAAAGCCACAGCATAAGGGCTTTCAAAGCCCAATGGGTAAAACAGCCTAAGTCAATGCCAAACCTTCTGCATAGACCAAATGTGCTAAATGCCACCCTTATTGTTCACTTTGGATTTACTGTGAGAAAGCACAGGGCATCACATCAAGGTGTCAGAGCTCATCACCGTGAAGCATAAGACACCAGATCAAAGACATGCCTCCAGAATCTACCCATCCCCAAGCCCCTCCCGTTGAGGGGCTCAGAATGACTACAGCTGATAGGAGCCCACTAGATCATCGAAAAAGCAAGAGAGTTCCAGAAAAACATCTATTTCTGCCTTATTGACTATGCCAAAGCCTTTGACTGTGTGGATCACAATAAACTGTGGAAAATTCTGAAAGAGCACCTGACCTGCCTCTTGAGAAACCTATATGCAGGTCAGGAAGCAACAGTTAGAACTGGACATGGAACAACAGACTGGTTACATATAGGAAAAGGAGTTCGTCAAGGCTGTATATTGTCACTCTGCTTATTTAACTTCTATGCAGAGTACATCATGAGAAATGCTGGGCTGGAAGAAGCACAAACTGGAATCAAAATTGCTGGGAGAAATATCAATAACCTCAGATATGCAGATGACACCATTCTTATGGCAGAAAGTGAAGAGGAACTAAAGAGCCTCTTGATGAAAGTGAAACCGGAGAGTGAAAAAGTTGGCTTAAAACTCAACATTCAGAAAACAAAGATCATGGCATCTGATCCCATCACTTCATGGGAAATAGATGGGGAAACAGTGGAAACAGTGTCAGAATTTATCTTTTTGGGGGCTCCAAAATCACTGCAGATGGTGACTGCAGCCATGAAATTAGAAGACGCTTACTCCTTGGAAGGAAAGTTATGACCAACCTAGATAGCATATTGAAAAGCAGAGACATTACTTTGCCAACAAAGGTCCATCTAGTCCAGGCTATGGTTTTTCCTGTAGTCAGGTGTGGATGTGAGAGTTGGACTGTGAAGAAAGCTGAGTGCTGAAGAACTGATGCTTTTGAACTATGGTGTTGGAGAAGATTCTTGAGAGCCCCTTGGACTGCAAGGAGATCCAACCAGTCCATTCTGAAGGACATCAACCCTGGGATTTCTTTGGGGGAATGATGCTAATGCTGAAACTCCAGTACTTTGGCCACCTCATGCGAAGAGCTGACTCACTGGAAAAGACTCTGATGCTGGGAGGGATTGGGGGCAGGAGGAGAAGGGGACGACAGAGGATGAGATGGCTGGATGGCATCACTGACTCGATGGATGTGAGTCTGAGTGAACTCCGGGAGTTGGTGATGGACAGGGAGGCCTAGTGTGCTGCGATTCATGGGGTCTCAAAGAGTCGGACACGACTGAGCGACTGAACTGAACTGAAGGGAGCCCTGTGGATGATCTCAAGGAGAAATTAACAGAGTGGGGAAGGGGGAGGATGGATGAGCAGAACGGATTTATTTAGGAGGCCCAGAAAATCTTCTGCAGAGAAGTGGACATCACACCCTCCTAACCACTTCACTTTTCCTCTTCCTCCTTGCCCCAGAAACTTCTTA
This sequence comes from Madoqua kirkii, assembly GCA_006408675.1. Lineage (NCBI taxonomy): Eukaryota > Metazoa > Chordata > Mammalia > Artiodactyla > Bovidae > Madoqua > Madoqua kirkii. Next base: position 3,219 of record SJYC01129154.1, on the reverse strand, counting down.
AAAGGATTTTCATATCCAGTCTGAATGCCCTGCCCTCTGCTCCCCAGTCTCACGGACCTTGTGAAATGTCACCTAGGCCACCACAGGCTCTTAGTCGCTCCATGTGAAGGGACCTCCCCCCAAGTCCCCATCTTACTGGATGGCTCTATAGCATGTGGCCCCCACCCACCCCTGCTCTGGGCCAACTCCCTGGAATGAGGGCCCAGCCCTTCTCCTCAGTCCGCTCGGGGCCGTCTCCACTCCTGGCTCATCTGTAAGCCCTGTGTCCTTCTGCCCCCATGCTACCTCCACAGTGCTTCCCATGACTGTCATTCAACCCGATCCTTCCTAGTCGGCCAGCTTCTCCTGTGACTTCTGATCAGCTCTGAGTGGATTCTCTGATCAACAGTCTCTCCCACGGGCTCCTGCATACCACCTCCCCCCAGTTAGAGGGCCAAGTTACACAGACTCTCCTTGACACCCTGCACTGGGTGCCTCAGGGATGCAGAGCTCTAGCCACACTGGCCGGCTCCCCCAGTCACCGGAACTCCCTGCCTGGCCAAGGAAGAAGGGTACAGTGCAGACCCACTGAGTCACCTGCACTCGGAGGAGGAGGACCCACCCTTACACATCCTGCATGTGCTAAGAGTTCAGTAACACTTGTAGAAGTCAGGGTGGAAGAAAGGAGAGAGAGGGAGGGAGGGAAGAAGGAACCCACCCATCGTCTTTGCAATAGACCAGAAAGGGACCAACACCCACCTGGAATGATGCAGGAGAAGCAAGAGCTGCCCGCGAGTCAGAGAACAGACAGAGGGGAGCCATCCCTGGGGGCTGGAGATAGCTGAGACTTGCCCAGGAGAAGGTGGACCGGTGCTTTAGGCGTGGGACAAAGGCTCACAGCTGGAGGGGGCAGGAGGTGCAAGGGGCTGGGGAGCAGGAGCTGGACTGGAGCACTTCAATGCCACAAGGAATTCTGGGTCAGCATCACCCCCCTTATCCAGAGGAAACTCAGCAAAGATTTCAAAAATGGTGTTTTGAAATCGATTTGTAATAAAATTCAATATATCCTTTTATTTGTTATTTGTTGCCTTTTCCTTGCTGCTTTTAATATATTGACACATATATGTCGAACATGGAAAAATGATACAGATGAATGTATTTGCAAACCAGAAATACAGACGCAGACATAGAGAACAAATGTATGGATACCAAGGGAAGAAATGGGGTGGGAAGAATTGAGAGATTGGGATTGACATACACAGACTATCGATACTGTGTATAAAATAGATGACATGGATAAAATAGATGACTAATGAGAACCTGCTGGAGAGCACAGGGAACCCTACTCAGTTCTCTGTGGTGACCTGAATGGGAAGGAAATCCAAAAGAGACTCCGTATAGCTGACTCACTTTGCTGTACAGCAGAAACTAACAACATTGTAAAGCAACAGAACACCGATGAAGAAAAATAATAAAAATTATCCTTTTAGAAAATACCTACAGTCACCGATTTATTCCACCATGTTACTTCTCAGGTGAATTGTCCACATAAAATAAGATGATTAACTCCCTCAGTAAATGAACAAACACCCTCCACCCCCTGCCTTTATTATGTATGAAATTTCCCAGACTTGCTGACATCGTCTCCATAGCAGCTTCCAGCTGATGTGCAGAAGCGCAGCAGTGCATTGAGGTACGCAGAGTACTGTCTGACCCGGGCAGTCATGGAGGGGTGAGGTGACCGGAAGCCTCAGCCAGTCACCTCACCTCCACCCGCCTGGTCTGCTGACTAGGTGCACCAGGAGTGAAAACAGGGCATAGCTTTCTATGATGCTCCCTGAAACAGCGAGCCATCATGAACTCCCCAAGCAGAGCTGCCATTGCTTCTTGGGGATAATATCTGGAAACCAGCATATCACAGCATAACTAGGTGGTCCACGGAGCATACATACACAGCTACAGGTTTATAAAAGAGGCATAAAGCAATTCCCTGCCAGATCCATAAAGACAAACTTCAAGGTGAGCTAAGTTAAGAACAGAGACTAAGTATCAGAATTTACAGTGAACATACTGGCCCCATGGAAAGCCCTGCTTCTGGGAATGACGGCTTTCAACCATGGCGCCTTCCTGTCACTGTAAGAAGCTGCACATCCAGTGCAGACAAAGGAAAAGAGACATGCTGTCACAAGACCCGAAGGGGTTTCCTCAAGGCCCAGGGTCCCAGCGCAGGGGAGGGGACAGCTGCTCCCACCTTGTGGCCATAAAGAATCTATTATTATTAAGGCCTTCTTATTCTTGAGGCATTTCCTTCTTGTTTCTGAGGAATTTCCCCTCATTGGGAACCTTGTCTTCCAGGAGAGAAGCCAGGCATGCAGGGGCTGAGGTGGCATACCACAGACACACACACGGCAGACACACACACACGGCAGATACACACACACACGGCAGACAAACACACACATGGCAGACACACACATGCGGCAGACACACACACGGCAGACACACACGGCACACACACACACGGCAGACATACACACATACGGCAGACACACACACACATGGCAGACACACACACACGGCAGACACACACAGAAGATGCAGGAAGACAGGAGTGTCTGGGCTGCATTGTCCACACAGGGCCTATAGGGGGCATTGCTACGTAGGGTTCAGGGGGTTTCTATCCACTGTAAGCTCCGAGCCTGACTCCCTGGCCTGCCCCCAGCTCCACCCCATACTGTGGGGGCCCTTAGCGTGCCGCAGGCAGACATCTCCACCCTCCTCTCTCCCACCCTGCATACAGCCCTGGCCACTCTGCAGACCAGGGAGGCCCTCAGACAGTGGAATCCACAGAGGACTATCAGGAAAGAGGCCTGCATCCATCCTGGAATCCGAGGGCAGGCTATCTGGGCAGGGAATTCCAGGGGTCCTGGGTTCTGGACCATCCTCAGCTCTAAGACTCCTGGCCATGCAGAGGCCTGTGGCCAGCTGATAAGTGGGCAGAAGCCCCCAGAGTACGCAGTCTGGGGGATTTCCCTGGTGGTCCAGTGGTTAAGGGGCTTCCCAAGTGGCTCAGTGGCAAAGAATATGCCAGCTAATGCAGAAGATGCTGGAGACACAGGCTTAATCCCTAGACGGGATGATCTCCTGGAGAAGAAAGTGGCAACCCACTCCAGTATTCTTGCCTGGAGAATCCCGTGGAC
>SJYC01129153.1:0-15836 GCA_006408675.1 Madoqua kirkii | reverse complement strand
AATTCCTGGTTGGGGACACTAAGATCCCACATGCCGCACAACCAAAACCAAAACCAAACAAACAAAAAATACAGGGCCTGGGTGGGATCCATCCTATTCGAGTTTAAGGGAAGTTTCTGCAGAAACCCAAGGAGGCATATTGTAGCCCTAAGGAGCCCCTCCCTCTTCCAGGGACCTGAAGTAGCAGAGCCCCGCCTCTCAGTACAGAAGGGAAGTGAAGTGAAAGTCGCTCAGTCGTGTCTGACTCTTTGTGACCCCATGGACTATTGCGTCCATGACATTCCCCAGGCCAGAATACAGGAGTGGGTTGTCATTCCTTTCTCTAGGGGATCTTCCCAACCTAAGGATCAAACCCAGATCTCCTATACTGCAGACGGATTCTTTACCAGCTGAGCCATAAGAAGGAAATCCTAACGGTACTTTCCATGTTTCCACTTCATGCCAACTCACTCTCCACACTGAGCGTCTCCCTGTAAACTGTGTCTCCCTGTACAGACACAGGTGGAACCATTTAATATGACTTCTCATCCCAAACATTAACAGACACAGCCTACATGTATGCCTGACATAATGGAGAAATATTCAGAGAATGACGCTTTAATTCACCTATAACAAAAAGAGACGGTGTATGAGTCCCCAGGGAAAGCAAAAACTATAAAGCAGATTCTTTAGCTTATGAAATGTCACCACCCACATGCTCTATGGAAAATTAGTGGAAACATGCATGGGGAATAGATTATGGTATTAAAATGAAGCCCATAATGGGACCTCCACCTCTGACAAGCATTCAGCCAGCTATTAAACAGTCGATATTAAAACTAAAAATGTCAGCTTTAAAGACAAGGCAGTAAAAGAACTTATAAAGCCAGAGAACTACACGATGGTAGAAAATACTTTAGAATTCTGTGTCTACACCAGTCTTTGTTTCTTAAAAGCAAAGTCCCAGAGAGAAGCTGCCAATGGCCAGGGAGCTCAGTGTCTATCTTCCTGCAGCGATGATTCTCCTTGAGGATTTTCTAGGGGGAGTTTTTATATAACACAAAGTGAATTATACTTATTATTTTATATTAATATAAAATGTTATGTTATATTTATATAATATATACATTAATACAAAATTTTATATTAATATAAAATAAATCTAATTTAAATATATATTTAAATATACTATAAACTTTTATATTAATATGTGTCAATAACATAAACATATTAATATAAAATTAATTGCAAATTATTTAATATTAGTAATTTTTATACTAGAGGATACGGGACTATGTCATGAAGCAGAAAGAAAAGTCTCCAAGAGATCAAACACGAGACAAAAAACCATCCCTTAAGGTGACATCATGACGTGCTCAGCCGAGCATCAACTCTTGATTTTCCAAGAGGAACGTTTTGGAGGTAAAATCTGAGAGGCATCATCCTGGGTAAGCACCAGAGTTCCCTCCCCTCAGGCCCCCTGACACACCCACAAGGCTGGACACTAACTCCAAGGACAGAGAGGACCCCAGACGGGCTCTGCACCAGGAAGGAGAGTGTGGACGTGTCTGCCTGGGATCCCCAGGCATGCTCCCGAGTGACATGACTGCCCCCGTTCTGCAGAGATGAACGACACGCCCTGAACCTCGACCACATGACCGGCACAGCTGTCACAGATCCTCCCCTGAGAAAGAGCCTTCCACGACTCTGACCAAACGAAACCATCCCACCAGAGGTGGCAGGAATATACATCCTCCCCCAAAACCCCAAAGTCCAAAAACCCCTGAGATATTGGCAATCTTCCTATCAGCAGACAGATCCAAAAGTGTAGCTCACAGAACTGACTTAGTTTCCCAAACAAACGGAGAGAGGAAAGTTTTGGGGTTTTATCATAAGGATATTGCAAACAGGACATGAAGGTAAAGTAAAAATAGCCCCAGAGGTTTCCAGTGTTGCTAGGAATCCTAAGCTGTTCAGCTCGTACACAGCACCATATTGGTGGCGTCACATGAGTTTTCAGGGAAGAGGTGAAAATGAGGCACAGAGGGAAGTGATTACTGTCACAAGCGGGCTACAGACAGGAACGCCCTTGACCACCAGGCTGGAGTTTGGCAAGGTCTCCACTCTGCCTTCCTCGGGCTCCTGGACGAGAGAAACCAGACTGAGTGATGGAAGTGACCCCGGCCTCCACCCCTTTTTAATCTACTGACTGGGGACTTCTGCAGAAACTAATGCCTGTGGCCTGCAGGTTGTTATGTAAGTGGATATTGAAAGGTTTCCAGTCAATAACATCTGGGTAACAAAAGAAAGAGCCTTCCACAACTTTGACCAAACAAAACCATCCCATCAGAGGTGGCAGGAATATGTCTCTGGTCAATAATGTGTTAAGCACACTGCCTTGCCTCTTCCAGCATCTTATCCTCCAGCACAGTCCCAACCCAGACACTTGCCAAAGGCTCTGAGACCGAGAGCAGCCACACAAGACTTGCAGAGTCGACAGAGAGAAGATGCCTGGAGCGCTGGCTCCTGCTCAGGTGAGCAGTCCCGCTTCCCAGAGTGGGGTCCGCAGATGAGTCTCAGGGCACCGGACAAGCTCGGCAAGAATCTTTTAGTGTTTTCACTCCTGGGGTTTTTTCCTTACAGAAGTAAAACATGCACACAGTGAAACACACAGCAAATCTTAAGTCTACAGTCCCATAAACCAGCAGGCACTAGAAACACCCCCATCAGGAAACAGACATTTCCAACTCTTCTGAAGTTCCTGTGAGCCTCTGAGCAGTTACCTCCCAGTAATGCATGTGGCCCCACCAGGCTGATTTCTATCATCTCCTCTACAACCTTCTGACAGTTAGTGAGTGTGCACCCCTGACGGCCAGCTCACACCTGCTGCTATTCTTGTTTAGTCACTAGGTTGTGTCCAACTCTTCTGCAACCCTGGGTAAAGTAGCCCATCAGGCTCCTCTGTCCATGGGATTCTCCAGGCAAGAACACTGGAGTGGGGTGCCAAATCCTCCTCTAGGGGATCTTCCCGACCCAGGGATCAAACCCTGGTCTCTGCATTGGCAGGCAGGTTCTTTACCACTGAGTCACCTGGGAAGCTCCTGCTAACATTGGTGCCTTGCTGCTTCAGGACGCACACCTGCTTTCCTACTTACTACCAACCGGTGCAGCGAAAGCAGTGGTTCTCAATGGGGCCAGCACGCCCCTCCAGGGAGCATTTGGGAGACTGTGGGGAAGGGGATTCTCTGGGTGGTCATTTAGTGGCAGAGACCAGGGGTGCCACACGTCTGGAATAGCACCCTGCCACCCAACAGTGAAGACATGGCCCTCATCCTGCTTGAATTCCAGGCCCCCACAGACCTTCATGCTGACAGAAGCACCATTTACCACTTTGGGAGCCTGGCACCCCTACGCCATCCTCCACTGGGACAAAATACATTATGCTGGCACAGTTTCATGGATACTGAATTTTCCTGGGATGCAATCACTGTGAACACAGAGGGAAGACTGGCCTCCCGTCACCACTCAGACCTTGATCACGGGTCAGTCCTCACCCAGGGGTGTGAGGACAATGTGTCTGCTCCAGGCTACATGGGCAGGCGTCCTATACCCCTGCACTCAGTCTGCATAAAACACCATTGACTTCCTCAGACCAGTTTGGCCCTACCCAAGCATCTACACACCAAAATACATCGTTTTAACCCAAATTATTTTACTTATTCCTTACATATACTACTATATTATTTGGAAATTATGTTGTAGCTAAGTTTTATTATATCAACTCAGAATTGTAAAGGGGGGGAGGTTAAAATATTTTCATGAAATTTTCAGGGAGTATTCGTTTAGACCATGAAATTTTTGCACCTTGTTTTATGTCCCTGGACATATTCCAGTGTCTCCTAATTTATAGTCTATGGGAACTTGAATAGAATTATGCTGCTGTTTTGCAAAAACTGTATAAATCTTAATTATGTTGAACTGGTTCATAGTGATTTACAAGCCTACTTTTCCTTCTAATTTTCTATTCATTTTTGAGAATTTGATATTGAAATTCCAACTAAAAATATTCATTTATTTACTTAAAAAATAATTTATAGTGCAACTATATGTAGTTTTGTTCTGTATTTTCCAAGTGTCCTGTAACTGTGTTATCATACTTTTATAATTTAAAAAATAAAGAAAGAAAAATGGGGGTGCGGATATTCGGTTTTGAATGAGGTGAGAAGCAACCGTCTACAGTGATAGCATCTGACTCAATTTGACTCTCAGTCAAGAGCCACTGGCTGTATTTTCAGGGGTCCATGAGCTCCCTAGGGCTCAAATGGTAAAGAATCTGCCTGCAATGCAGGAGACCTGTGTTGGGAGGATCCTTTGAACTAGGGCATGGCAATGCATTCTAGAATTCTTGCCTGGAGAATCCCATGGACAGAAGAGCCTAGTAGGCTACAGTCCATGGGGCTGCAAAGAGCCAGACACCATTGACTGACACTTCCAATTCATGAGGTCTCTGGTTTGGGAAGCCAGCTGTGCGGAGCCTGGAATGCCAAGCTGCTCCTCCATCAACAGCACCCTGAGTCCCCCTGAAACCCAGCTACCAAACTGTGCTTTAGTGGGGGTCATTTGAGAGATGGCCCAAAACTTGCTCTTTGTACCTCTTAAATGGGGACCCCAGGAGCGAGTGCCTGCTTCTCTCTACCAGGAATGCTTTTGCATCTCCTGAATGCGTCTTTCTCATCTTGAAGACACAGGAGGCTGTGCTACGCCAGGTGTCCTCTTTTCCAGAGCCTGCAGGAAAACGTGCTGGTGTTATTGGCCTCCGCTACTCCTTAGAACCACCCTGGGGACTCTAGGAACACCAGTGCCCCGGGGAACACTCTAAGATGCTTGTTAGTTTGGTCTGCAGTCCCATCCAACAGTGCTGAGAGTGCCCTGGGCGGGGCTGAGAAGCCGGCAGGACGGAGCACTGTGCTTTCTTTTGTTCCTGCAGCCCCACTGGGGTCACCCAATAAGGTACACACTGAGAGAGAGTGAAAGTGTTAGTCACTCAGTTGTGCCCAACTCTTTGTGATGCCATGGACTGTAGTCCACCATGCTCTTCTGTCCACGGGATTCCCCAGGTGAGAAAACTGGAGTGGGTTCCCATTCCTTTCTCCAGGGGATCTTCCGAGCCCAGGGACTGAACCCAGATCTCCTGCATTGCAGGCCAATTCTTTACTGTCTGAGCCACCAGGGAAGCCCCTAAGGTACACACTAGTACCTATAAAATACACAACAATGAGCTACTGTATACCACAGCAAACTTTATTCAATATCCTGTGATAAACCATAATGGGTGCAGGGCAGCGGGGGTGGGGGGGGTTCAAGAGGGACAGGACATATAAATATTTACGGCTGATTCATGCTGTTGTATCACAGAAGACAACACAACACTGTAAAGCAATTATCCTCCAATTAAAAATAAATTTTAAAAAAATATAATGGGAAACAATCTGCAAACTGAATTTTGCAGATTTATTTTTAATAACTGAATCACTTTGCTGTATACCTGAATTACTGTGAATCAACTACACTTCAATTTTTAAAAGTACATAGTTCATCAAGCTTTACCTTTTATACATTTCTAGATTTCACTTTGTCTCCACTTTAAAATAAAAATTTTTTGATGTGTACCATCTTTATTACAACATTTATTACAACATTGCTTCAGTTTTATGTTTTGGTTTTTTGGCCCTGTGGCATGTGGCATGTCAGCTCCCCTGACCAGGGAATGAACCCGTTCCTCTTGCCTTGGAAGGTGACGTATTAACCATGGGACCACCAGGGACGTCCTTGTCTCCACTGTTGTTTTGCTTTCTTCCTATTTTTAATTCATGGTGCTGAACTCCAAAGTATGCTGGTGACCCACAGCCCTGGGGAAGCCAGCCCCTTCCCACACTCGGTGAGATCACTCTGCAAGTCCCCACGCACCACAGCTACGAGGCTGCAACAGTGCTGCCCAGGGCCCAGCACGTAATGGGGTTCATGGGGGCAAAGCTCCTCACAGTGCAGATCCCATCAGCCCACCTGACACCCTGGAAGACAGGAAAGCACAGGCAACTGCCGGCTGACAGCAGCAGACGGATGAGCCACCAGGGAAGCCCCTAAGGTACACACTAGTACCTATAAAATACACAACAATGAGCTACTGTATACCACAGCAAACTTTATTCAATATCCTGTGATAAACCATAATGGGTGCAGGGCAGCGGGGGTGGGGGGGGTTCAAGAGGGACAGGACATATAAATATTTACGGCTGATTCATGCTGTTGTATCACAGAAGACAACACAACACTGTAAAGCAATTATCCTCCAATTAAAAATAAATTTTAAAAAAATATAATGGGAAACAATCTGCAAACTGAATTTTGCAGATTTATTTTTAATAACTGAATCACTTTGCTGTATACCTGAATTACTGTGAATCAACTACACTTCAATTTTTAAAAGTACATAGTTCATCAAGCTTTACCTTTTATACATTTCTAGATTTCACTTTGTCTCCACTTTAAAATAAAAATTTTTTGATGTGTACCATCTTTATTACAACATTTATTACAACATTGCTTCAGTTTTATGTTTTGGTTTTTTGGCCCTGTGGCATGTGGCATGTCAGCTCCCCTGACCAGGGAATGAACCCGTTCCTCTTGCCTTGGAAGGTGACGTATTAACCATGGGACCACCAGGGACGTCCTTGTCTCCACTGTTGTTTTGCTTTCTTCCTATTTTTAATTCATGGTGCTGAACTCCAAAGTATGCTGGTGACCCACAGCCCTGGGGAAGCCAGCCCCTTCCCACACTCGGTGAGATCACTCTGCAAGTCCCCACGCACCACAGCTACGAGGCTGCAACAGTGCTGCCCAGGGCCCAGCACGTAATGGGGTTCATGGGGGCAAAGCTCCTCACAGTGCAGATCCCATCAGCCCACCTGACACCCTGGAAGACAGGAAAGCACAGGCAACTGCCGGCTGACAGCAGCAGACGGGGAGCAACAGGACGCAGAGTCCCTGACAACTCCTGTCCTTCAAAGCGGTGTGTTCACATCGAGTCTGTCACATGCTAATAGCCTAAGAATAACCCCTGTGCTTCCCCAACCCCAGTGTATGGGAGCTTCACTGCGGTTGCCAGCTTTGGCACTTTGATCAGTGAGATGCTCTCCACAACCTGTCTGCCTACTTCCAGATGGACACACCTGCCGCGGATGCAGCCCAGTCACAGGTCTCCATCTGTCCCTGTCCAGGAGCACGGCTGAGAGAGACTGTATCGAGTGATGCCCAGGACAACCACACTTTGTCCACTGGGACAAATCTCCAAGAATCCCATTAGGCAGAGAGACCTCCAATGTCCTCTCCGTCACCAAGCAGACTCCTGTGCAATCGAGGACAGCGATTAGCACCCATCTTGTTCACTACTCTATCCTCAGTACTTACTACAGAAGAGTACCCGGCACACAGTAGACACTCGATTAACATTTGTTAAGTAAACTGTTGTTTAGTCATTCAGTCACGTCTGACTCTTTGTGAACCCATGGACTGTAGCCTGCCAGGCTCCCTGTCCATAGAACTCTCTAGGCAGAATACTGGAGTGGGTTGCCATTCCCTTCTCCAGCGGATCTTCCCGACCCAGAGATTGAACCCAGGTCTCCTGCATCGTGAGGAGATTCTTTACCATCTGAGCACCAGGGAGTATGACTACAAAATACTAAATGAAATACTGAATAGGATATAAAATAGGTAAGAAAGAACCCACCTGCCAATGCAGGAGACACAGGAGACGGGGGTTTGATCCCTAGGTCGGGAAGGGAATGACAACCCACTCCAGTATTCTTGCTTGGAAAATCTCATGGACAGAGGAGCCCGGCCAACTACAGCCCATGAGGTTGCAGAGAGTCAGACATGACTGAGCACCTTAGCACATACCATGTGGAGTGCAGAGGTCTATGTCTCCTTCTGGGTGCCAGCCCTCCACGAAGCTAATCACTCCATCTAAGCTTCTGTTTCCTCCGCTGTAACAGGAGTGTGATAATGGAGTGTTTCTTGGGAGACTGCTGGGAGGATAAAAGAGCAGTAGGTATAAAGGGTCTTAAAAACTGTAAAGTGAGGTGCACGCCTGTTATGAATGAGTGTCACCCTAGTGCCTGTAGCTACACCACTCATTTGGAGGAGCCACATGTTACCCGTCCCCACGGTGGTTAGGGCATTCATAACTATCTCCTCCAGGAGACAACCCTTTCCAGCCCAATCCCTAGGAGGGCCACTCCCAAACCAGTTCAACTTGGCCGGATTAAAACGCCTGCAAGCAATTTACAGACACACCCTAGAATAAACCTCCAGAAAGACTGCCAAGTTCCCCAAAGACAGATTTGAACAGCTTTTACTCCTGGTTCACACAGGAATAAAAACCACCACCCTCCCCGGAAAAAGAACAACAACAAAACACAGATTAAACCGCCATCAACCTTCTTACAAGACAAAATGACAATCAAGAGTAGGAGAAAGGACGCTTGCTTTCTGCGCGCTGTGCAGGGAAAGGGGACGCCCCGCATGAAGGTGCCAAAGCGACAGTGGTCCCCCTCCCCCGACCTCAATCTCGCCCCCAGCCCTCCTACCTGGCGCAGGGCGGTCGCGTGCGGGGAGGCCGGGCGGGCGGAGGCGCCCTAGGAGCCGGTACATCACATCCCCGCGGTCTGGACCGGACCCGCCGCGCTCCCTGCCGGCTCCTCCTCGCGCCCGGGTAAGTCCGGGCGGGCGCGGCTCCGCTGGGGCGGGACGGCTCTCACTCCGCCCCACCGGGGGACTGCCGTCCCCTTCCGGCGCCACCCTCCCCTTGGCATCCCCGCGCAGGACCCTGGACGGCAGCCGCGCGCACCCCACGGGACAAAGAGGGGACGACTCACTGTGACTTCGGCCCCGTGGATATCCCCCACCCCCACGGCAGGGTCCCTGGGCACGATTTCCAGCGGAGCTCTCCACCCCAGGGACGCTCACAGTCCAGTCCCCAAGCCTGACCTTCAGCCAGCCTCAGGCACTTTGTTGAACTTCTCTGAACCACCGTTTCCTCTTCTGCGAAAAGGGATGGTAACAGCACCCACCTCGTGGAGGTGTTGCGAGGTTTCAAGGCGCTAATGCCTTAAATCTGGGGCCAGGCGCAGAGTTGATGCTGCAGAAATCACCTGCTGCTTTTATTGTTACTCTTATGGGCCCCAACAAGAGAACAGCAGTGCATGTGGTCCAATCTTGATATCAGACCTCGTGGCCAGATCTCGTGGGCTTTTAAGCTTAAAACTCACTTAAGTTCCTTTTGAACTCAGAGTTATGCAATAAATGGGCCCCACCTACACCTCCGAAGGGGAGGGTGGACTCAGGGAGAAGGCTAAGGTCCCAGTGCACCCCCTTGGTTCCAAGCAACCCTTTCCTTTCCAATCTGTGCCTCCAGTGAGTGACTGGCCCCCAGCTTGTTTGGAGGACTTCATTGGCTGACCTCCCAGGAGACACGGAGTCAACGATGATTGTTTCCTTCCTAACAGAACACACCACCCTTCCTGTATCCCTTCCCAGCCTGGGCAGATGCTGGTGTCCCTCACCCATGTCCTGATATCCACGTCAGAAACTCAGGAACTGAGATACCTTCAGCTGCCCCAGATAATTCTGAGATGGAAGAAAGCATAAATCGTCCAACAGCCACAGCTCTTCTGCTCTAATGCCTGCCTTGAGACCACAAATGATGATATTTTTCTCTCTCCCTCTCTTTTTTTTTCTTCTTTTTATCTGGTTCCTGAGTTCATATGGTTCCTCTTTCTTGGAGGAACAGGCTTCAGGTGATAAAGCATTATGAGACTTCATCACATGTCCCATCTCACAGTGAATTCCTATTTAGGTGATGGTTCTCAGAACCCAACTTGCATGTTAGAATCACCGAAAGGATCTGGACTGCTGATGCTCAGATCAGTGTTGTCAGAATCTCTGTGGCTGAGACCCAAATATCAGAGTGTTGAAAGCTCCCGTGCATGTATGCTAAGTCACTTCAGTCATGTCCAACTCTTTGCAACCCCATGGACTGTAGCCCGCCAGGCTCCTCTGTCCATGGAATTTTTCAAGCAAGAATACTGGAGTGGGTTGCCATGTCCTCCTCCAAGGGATCTTCCTGACCCAGGGATCAAACCCTTGTCTCTTGGGTCTCCTGCATTGGCAGGAGGCCAGGCGCAGAGTTGATGCTGCAGAAATCACCTGCTGCTTTTATTGTTACTCTTATGGGCCCCAACAAGAGAACAGCAGTGCATGTGGTCCAATCTTGATATCAGACCTCGTGGCCAGATCTCGTGGGCTTTTAAGCTTAAAACTCACTTAAGTTCCTTTTGAACTCAGAGTAATGCAATAAATGGGTCCCACCTACACCTCCGAAGGGGAGGGTGGACTCAGGGAGAAGGCTAAGGTCCCAGTGCACCCCCTTGGTTCCAAGCAACCCTTTCCTTTCCAATCTGTGCCTCCAGTGAGTGACTGGCCCCCAGCTTGTTTGGAGGACTTCATTGGCTGACCTCCCAGGAGACACGGAGTCAACGATGATTGTTTCCTTCCTAACAGAACACACCACCCTTCCTGTATCCCTTCCCAGCCTGGGCAGATGCTGGTGTCCCTCACCCATGTCCTGATATCCACGTCAGAAACTCAGGAACTGAGATACCTTCAGCTGCCCCAGATAATTCTGAGATGGAAGAAAGCATAAATCGTCCAACAGCCACAGCTCTTCTGCTCTAATGCCTGCCTTGAGACCACAAATGATGATATTTTTCTCTCTCCCTCTCTTTTTTTTTCTTCTTTTTATCTGGTTCCTGAGTTCATATGGTTCCTCTTTCTTGGAGGAACAGGCTTCAGGTGATAAAGCATTATGAGACTTCATCACATGTCCCATCTCACAGTGAATTCCTATTTAGGTGATGGTTCTCAGAACCCAACTTGCATGTTAGAATCACCGAAAGGATCTGGACTGCTGATGCTCAGATCAGTGTTGTCAGAATCTCTGTGGCTGAGACCCAAATATCAGAGTGTTGAAAGCTCCCGTGCATGTATGCTAAGTCACTTCAGTCATGTCCAACTCTTTGCAACCCCATGGACTGTAGCCCGCCAGGCTCCTCTGTCCATGGAATTTTTCAAGCAAGAATACTGGAGTGGGTTGCCATGTCCTCCTCCAAGGGATCTTCCTGACCCAGGGATCAAACCCTTGTCTCTTGGGTCTCCTGCATTGGCAGGTGATTTCTTTACCACTAGTGCCACTGCAGTCCCTTGGATTATAAGGAGATAAAACCAGTAAATCCTAAAGGAAATCAACCCTGAATATTCACTGGAAGGACTGGTGCTGAAGCGCCCAGCAATTTGGCCACCTGATGCAAAGAGCTGACTCAGTGGAAAAGACCCTAATGCTGGGAACGATTAAAGGCAGGAGGAGATGGGGACGACAGAGGATAAGATGGTTAGATGGCATCACCAACTCAATGGGCATGAGTTTGAGCAAATTCAAAGCCTGGCGTGCTGCAGTCCATGGGGTTGCAAAGAGTCAGAACTACTTAGACACATGAACAACATGTGTCACCATAGACCCAGGTGATCGCAACACGTGTGCTGGATTGCAAACAAGTGTGTGTCCAAGTGCTGCCGATTCTCTGCATCTTCCACTTGAAACCGCTTCATTGCATGCGTCCAAGTGGCAGTCAATGAACCTGACGCAGGGGGGCCAGCTCAGCACTGCAGAACTAGCCCAGGAGTGATACAACTGTCTTACTGTTTATGCAATGGAAGTTTTTAAAGTCATTTACAAGTAGAAAGTAAAATTGACTTGTGTGATCATATAGAAATAATAATTACATTTTCATTTTTCTTTATGTTCTGATTTCCTCCCATAAACCCCTGTTCCAGCTGTTCTGCTAGATGCCTGGGCCCCAAGACCCATGCAGGACCCTCAAACAGCCCCCCATTGTGGGGATGAGACCTGAAGGCCTGACCTTCTCTCCTGTGACCACTGTTCTGCTGGGGTCCTGAATTCATCATCTCCCTCATTCAGCTGTGCTTAATGCCTTCCCTGGCTCCCCTTCCCTCTGTTTCCTAGGTAACAGGTGTGTCCACCTGCCCTGGTCCACCCTGGGTCGGAGGCTTCAGAAGGTGGAGACTGTCACCTAAGTCACCGTCCCTCTGGTCTCAGTATCACACAGATGCTGTAGATGCAGGGTATACTTTAGGTAAGACACCTTTCATGAAAATAATGACACATGTAGTTTGACCAAAGTGTATGAGCAACAGAAACAACAGAATACCTCTGGAGTGTGTGTCCCTCACTCCCCTCCCATCTCTGAGACTTTCACTTGGGAGACTCGACTGTCTGCTACCCCTCGAACCACCTTCCTTAAGAGAGGCTGTGTGTGTTAGTCTCTCAGTTGTGTCCGACTCTTTGTGACCCCATGGACTGTAGCCTGGCAGGCTTCTCTGTCCATAGAATTCTCCAGGCAAGAATACTGGAGGTATTCTTTTTCAGAGGTACTTCCAAACCCAGGGATCGAACCCTGGTCTCCTGCATTGCATGCAGATTCTTTACTGTTTGAGCTACAGGGAAGTCTAAGAGAGACTGTATTCCCTGAGAATTTTCAGTCTCTCTCCTACCCGTCAAGCTCCTCAGATCACGTGACCCTTTTCAGGAGGAACATCTTACAATGCATGAAAGAAACAGCACCTGGTCAGCTGGTACAGCATGCTCTCGTGGTCTGAAACACAAGACACTGCCCATGGCCAGTGCGGGTATGATACTTTGAGGGATTGTGGACATTCACGCCAGACACAACAGCTCTAAAGAGGGAGCATTTATGTGGTTGTTTCCTTGACTCCCCAAAGCTAAAATGTTGGTGAACTCTGAGCCTCTCATTTATATCATAAACCATTGAGTTCAGAAGGATGTACATTCATGTGAAGAGCACAAGGCATTTTTCCCACCCAGAGGAGCAGCGTTCAGCAGGAGGCGAGAAGGAAAGCAGAGAAGAGATGCCGGGTGTTTGCCGACCCTGGACAGTCACTGAGAGGAGACTCAGCACCCCATTCTCCTCTGCCATCAAACAAAAGAGAGACTCTGGCCTCCTCCAGAGAGAGGAGGCTTGAGGGGACCTGGAAGAGACCAGAGTCCCTGGGCTCCCTGAGGTGTTAGCCCTGGACACCACCCATGTCGTAGCAAAGCCTGGGTCCAGCATGGCCCAGGCCAAGGGGCAGCTGGACAACAGAAATGCTGGGCCTGGGCCAGGCTGCCTCACTAGGTCCAGTGTTCAGAGTCCCAGACCCTCCAAGGGGACATCAGGGGGGCTGAGATGAGCTGGCACAGGTGGGGATCAGCAGGGCAAGCTCCGCCTCCACTGGGGGATGTAAATCCAGAGAATGACCTTCAGGCAGAACCCTTATCCGGACCCCAGGACAAGCCGAAAGAATTCCACCTCCATCATGTCCGAAGAATCCCACCTCCATCATGTCCGAAGAATCCCAGTTACCATCCAGAGGAAAACAAGCTGCTTAAAGAAAGAAGAGTTCTGAACAGATACTCTTAGGTTACGCAAAGAGACTGAGCCATAACCCAGTGCAGACTAAACCTCTGCATTGCCAAGATTTTTTTTTTTTTTTTCTGGCATCAGATGGAAATGAGGCTTCATGCGCTAAGCTGACTTCAGTCGTGGAAAGTTTTTCAAAAATTACATGTTCGCACAAGGGGCCTCTGTGACTCTGGCTACGCCTGTTTTCTTTTTGTTGTTATTTATGGAACTGCCGGTAAGAGCTCACAGAACCACAGTGTTCCCTGAGAGAGGTTCAAAACCACTGTCCCAGATGGGCTTCCTTCTATGGCCTAGTTTTTTTGCTCCGTTCACACATTTTCCATCCACTGGCCTTCAAATGATGACTTTTTAAATCTATGTCTCTTTCTACGTCCTGTCACTGCAGCTTCGTAGCTTTAACGGGCTGGAGGCTCCCTTTCCCTACATAATGTAAAGTTTACATGTAACTGTAAAAGTTTCTTCTTCAGAAGGACACAGCTCTTCTGATGAAGGCCATGAGACAGGCAAGCATCCGGGCCCACAATATTAGCAGGGACCCTAAAGAGAAGCACGAGGAACTTCCTTCCAACCGCTACCACCCCAGCAGTGACAGGCATTCTCACTCACATAGTAGCAGCAGCCGTGGTGTCAGTAAGCACAGCGCCGATGAGCTACCACCCACTGTTCTGAGTTCTGTGGGCCTGAGCAGTGAGGGCATTTCCTCCAGTTCTGACTCTTCAGGGAAGAAGCTGCCTATCAATGATGCATCTCAGCCCATCACTCCACAATGAGCGCAAGTTCCACAAGTTCAGGTGGACGATGGACATCTCAGTGCCCTCGTGAAACTGGACAAGAAGCCAGTGGAGACCAGTGGCTCTGATGTCAATCACGAGCACAGCACAGTGTCAATCACAGGCCAGCATATGGACATGCATCATGCTGGACTCACTGTTAAGTGTCCAAGGAATCAACGTGTATTCATTTCTTTAGGTCAATTTTTCCTTTACTTTTTTTAATTTAAAAATTGTTAGCATGAAAAACTTCCTCCTGACATGGAAATTTCTGTGATCATCTTTCTACTCAAGTTCCTCTGATTGTTAAGACTTTTACCAATCAGACAGCTACACATGAACTAGAAGAGGAGAGCTGGGGAGAAAGTATGAAATACAGAAAACGTCCATGGAAAATAAACTGCTTCTTAACCTCCTTTGTGTACTTCCCAGGTGGCACCGTGGTAAAAGAATCCACTGCCAATGCAGGAGATGCAAGAGACACAGGTTCAGTCCCTGGGCTGGGAAGATCCCCTGCAGGAGGAAATGGACATACACTCCAGTATTCTTGCCTGGAAAATCCCATGGACAGAGGAGCCTGCTGGGCTTTAGTCCATGGGGTTGCAAAGAGTCGGACACGACTGAGCACGCACACACGTGCACGTAACCTCCTTCATGAAGAAGAAAAGACACACACAGCAGGCAGCGCTGCCAGCAATTGGTTCTAATTGCAGCTTTCATCTTGTTCAGTGAAGGTAAATGGCCACAGAGGCTCCTAGTATCTGGTTTTTGCCATGTTAGCACAAAAGAATACAGCAAGTTCCAGTGGCCGACTTCCTTAGTAACTTCCAAGAACTATTAGTAACCTAGCAGAACTGGACTGGCGGGCCTTCTCTTTTACTCCAGGCTGTCTCTGACTTGGTGACTGCTTCAACATGCAACACAAAAGCACATATGACCACGTCATCTATCACCATCCAAAAGGCAGCCGTTACCAACTTCCCTGCGTCATTAAAAAAAAAGAGCTGAGCGAACCTTTTGTGCTTAGTCGTACACAAAATACGTAACAAGAGTACTGCTTTCCTTAAACACAGTTCTCAATCTAATGTTCTTTCCTTGTAAGTCTACATGGTCCCAGCATCATTGGTTTTCTACAAGATTCTAGAATTGGTCACTTTCCCTTTTCCCCGAGCACCCCAAGCACCTTCCAAAATCCAGATGTTGCAATCTCTCAACCCTTTGATCCTTTTGGAATATAACTGCCAATTTGCTTTCTTTAAGTGGTTTCCTTCCTTTCAACATGAGCACTGTAGTACATTAAAGGGATTTCCCAGGGGCTCAGTGGTAAAGAATCCACTTATCAACAAAGGAGATTCGAATTCGATCCTTGGCTTGGGAAGATCCCCTGAAAGAGGGCATGGCAACCCACTCCAGTATTCTTGCCTAGAGAATCCCATGGACAGAGGAGCCTGGCGGGCTACAGTCCATGGCGTCC
>SJYC01129152.1:0-44183 GCA_006408675.1 Madoqua kirkii | reverse complement strand
CTACTCTCCTTTAATTTAGAGGCAAAGTCAGAGTTCCCTTTCCTTGAATCTGGCATCCCCTTAAATCAGTGACTTTCTCAACCAATTCCAACCAATAAAATAAGGTAGAATGGAATTTCTGGGACTTCTGAGGAAAGATCATCAGAAACCTTTCAGCTTCTTCCTGAGTCTCTTGGAGGACTCTCTTGGTGCCCAAAGCTACCTAGTAAGAAGTATTACTCTCCAGAGACTGCCACACTATTAGAAACTCTAAACCCCATAAAAACCACATGGATATAGCCCAGTCCACAGCCCCAGCTGACAGCCAGGACCTACCCCAGCCATGGGAGAGCCCTCTTGGATGTTAAGCCAGTCAACTCTAGTCAGCTCCTACCTGACTACATACCCAGAAGGGGCACCAAAGGAAAACCTCCCAGCTGAGATCCCTCAACCCACAGAAGCATGAGTGATAATAATACACTGTTGTTTTAAGTCACTGAGTTTGTAGCACAATAACAGACCAGCAAAGCAATGGCCACACTCAGGAATATGCCATGATTCTCCGTGGCCCATCCTGAACCATGGCGAGTCAGCCCAGCCTGCGACATCTTCCAGAATTAAAATGACACTATCTCTTTTCTCCATCGTCACCTCTGAACACTGCCTAGTCACGGAGTTCCTTAATATCTATCTCACCAGCAAATAAAGGAAAAATGAGAGGTATGAGATGGTCAAATAGGTTTAGCTTTAAATACACTATTTAGAGTAAGAGAAATAGCTTATAATCTTGTACTTTTCAGCAAATGCTAACTGCAAGAACGAAAAAGTTTCTAGTGTTGTTATTCCATGATTTTCCAAGAAATAGTACAATCTGTGAGAAGCAAGCCTCTGTCAGTGAAGATACTTAGAAGAGTAAGACGAGGTCATGACTTTTGACATCAGAAGCAGAAGGAAAACCTGGGCAGACTCAAGAATGCCTAGTTGTTTAATCGTTTCCCTAACTTCCAAAGGTTATATTAACACTCACCTATTCCTTTCTCTTCTCTTTTTTCAAAACAAACAATTTGGCTGAACCTTGGCAGCTGATGAACTGCTGTCCAACAGTCACCCCTGTTCACTTTGTCCCCAGGGAGAATGGAGCTGAGTCCAAGGGTTGGGAGATGAGGCCATAGGACCGCAGATGCCTTCTTTGCCTCTTGCATTCTTATTAGTAAGTCTCTAACTTAAGAGCTTTGATGGACGATGCCGAGCCACCCCAACTCTGGGAGGGTTAGAGCTACTGATGAGCTCAACCTGTGGTCAAGAATACAGCAGGTATTAACGTTAGAGAAGGCCAATGCCATGGGGCCCTGAGTCATCCCAAGAGTGACCACAGCAGAAGCCTATGATCTTAATTCCTCAATAACTGTGTAAGATATTCAGGCTCCAGACTTGGGACCAGTTTTGGGCAGGAGACACAAAAGATTCCCTGAGTGTGACTTCTGTTTGGGCACCAAAGATGCCTTCTTGTATTCCTCGAGATCTGTGCTACCTAATATATGTAGCCTCTAGAAGCATGACACTATTTTAAACATTAGTAATTGACATGAGTTTGAGCAAACTCCAGGAGATAGTGGAGAAGAGAGGAGCCTGGCATGCTGCAGCCCATGGGGTCACAAAGAGTAGGACATGACCGAACAACTGGACAACAACATAATTACTTTACATTCATAAATATAATGCTTTGTCCATAACTATTTCATATCTATATTTTTTTAATTTCTCTGGTAAATATAATATCTTCAGGGATTAGAACCATGTATTTTGGGGGGAGGATGGGGAATCTCTCTGCTCTCTGTCCCAAAACACTCATATCAACCATATCACTACCCTGGATATCAGCATTAGTCAACGTATCAGCTAAGGAAGGGCTTCTCTGGTGGCTGAGATGGTAAAGAATCTGCCTGCAGTCCAGGCCCATTGACTCATTCTTGGCTGGCAGCAGAATTCTGCTACAGTTTCTGGAAGTTCACAGATATGACAGTCAACCATGAACATCCCTCAAATTCCTTAAACATCTCAAAACACATTCTCTCAATTTTTGTTGGAAATCCTTTGGAATATTTATAAAACACAGACCAGAAATAATGAATATTAGCCAGGATTAAGACTTTTGAGGAAAACAGTAGATTGTGAATGATGTCAAGTGAAAAACAGCCTGGCGACTGCCAGGTTCTAACAAGAAAATCTCCCCGGGTTGTGAAGGTAGGAAGGAAAGTGAAGGAAGAGAGAGAGGCGGAGGGCTGTGAATCCACTGTCTCCAGTCTTGCCAAGCCCAAGAATACTGAAGGACTTATTAGCCATCACGGTCATTTGAACACAAGCAGCAGGAGGAAGATCTTCAGAGGAAATTGTACGAATGCTGACAAAAGACTGTTAAAGAGTAAAAAATATTCTACATTAGTGGTTCTCAAGGGCTTCCCTAGTGGCTCAGATGGTAGAGAATCCACTTGCAATGCGGGAGACCCGGGTTCCATCCCTGGGTTGGGAAGATCCCCTGCAGGAGGAAATGGGAACCCACACCTACTCCAGTATTTTTGCCTGTAGAATCCCCATGGACAGATGAGCCTGGTGGGCTACAGTGAAGCACACAGTGGTTCTCAAAGGTCCCTGAGACCCACCCAGGAGGTCTACAGAGTCAGAGCTACTTTGATACAAATTCAAAGATAGCCTGTTCTTTTTCTACACATGTCTTCTCACAAGAAGCTTTCATTATTGTTGTTCAGTCACCTAGTCGTGTCTGACTCTTTGGGACCCCATGGACTGCAGCACTATAGGCTTCCTTGTCCTTCACTATCTCCTGGAGTTTGCCCAAATTCATGTCCATTGAGTCGCTGATGCGACTAACCATCTTATCCTCTGCCGCGCCCCCTCCCCTTCTCTTCCTGCCCTCAGTCTTTCCCAGCATCAGGGTTTTTTTTCCCAGTGAGTCAGCTCTTCACATCCAGTGGCCAAAGTATTGGAACTTCAGCTTCAGAACAGTCCTTCCAATGAATACTCAGGGTTGGATATCACAAGAAACCACATCACCTATAATATCTCAAAGACTAGGTGCAAGTATAAGAATTTGTCTTCTGCTGGCCGAATATTAGTGAGATTTCCACAACAATGGAAACAGTGTAAAACAATGTCAGAAAAAAATTCTATTTTTAAACTTTGTTTTAAAAATCTAATAATTTTTATAAAGGAGATGTAACTTATAGCAACAGGTAATGAAGTTACTATTTTCAATGATTAATAAAAATTCATTTTAATATTTAGTTTCATTTCTAGATCAATATCAATAGTTAACCCATGTAAACAAATCTTTTTAAGTTTAAAGTTTGCAATAAGAGTGAAAGGAGGTCTTTTAATCACAAGTTTGAGAACTTTTGTTCTCAAGGAAATGGCAACCCACTCCAGTGTTCTTGCCAGGAGAATCCCAAGGATGGGAGAGCCTGGTAGTCTGCCATCTATGGGGTCGCACAGAGTCGGACACGACTGAAGTGACTTAGCAGCAGCAGCAATTCTGCAGAAAGCGTGGGCAGGGCTTCTCTGTTGGCTCAGTGGTAAAGAATCCACCTGCCAATGCAGGAGACATGGGTTGAACCACTAGTCCAGGAGGATCCCACATACTGTGCAGCAACTAAGCCCGTGAGCCACAACTACTAAGCCTGTGTTCTAGAACCCAGGAGCCTCAACAAAAGAAGCCACCACAATGAGAAGCCTGCACACTGCAACTTCAGAAAAGCCTGTACAGCAGTGAAGACCCAACACAGCCAAAAATTAGTTTTAAAAAAGCTTGGGCAGCTCTATGGAGTCCACCATGAAGTTCAAGGAAGCATCTTCCCAGAAGCAAGGATCAAGGGAAGATCGAGGGGTGAGAAGGGAGAACCACCCAACAATGGCTCCTTCACCTGCTACCCAGACTCTGAAACGGAACTGCACTAAAGAGCAGCCCCTCTGAGCCTCCCTCATAAGAAACCGTGCCCTAGTTCACCAGTGTGATTTTAACTGCTCTCTTGGGTACACAAGTTCCAGCCTGAGTTTCTCAAAGGGTGTGCAAGACAGTCGGTGTCATTTACAGCTTATCTCACCACTGGGCCCCTAACTGTTCATCTGACCCAAACCTGGTAACTGCTTATACAGGAAGGACACGCAAACATCAGGACATGCACGTGTCTGAGAATGAGTTAGATGCTTTCATAGAACATCCATTCAGAGCCTGTCATACAGAGGGAAGGAAGAAGTCAGAAAAACAAATATGACATGTATGGAGAATCTAGAAAAATGGTACAGATGAGCCTGTTTGCAGGGCAGGAATAAAGATGTTTCCCTGGTGGCTCAGCCAGTAAAGAATCTTCCTGCAATGCCAGAGACCTGGATTCAGTCCCTGGATTGGGAAGGTTCCTGGGAAGGGAATGGCTACCTGCTCCAGTAGTCTTGCCTGGAGAATCCCTGGGACAGAAGACCCTGGCCGGTTACAGAGTCAGAAAGAGTCAGACATGACTTAGTGATGAAACAACAGCCCACTCAGGCTCTGTGCATCTATGAAAGGGTATAACATTCCTGCCCTGTTAACAGAGAAACTTGACAGGGTAACTGAGAAACTTACAGATAACGAATGTACCTGAGAATATTTTTAACTGAATAGTACTGGAGTGGGTTGCCATTGTCTTCTCAGAATAATACTATACAAAGAAGCAAATATTACTGAAGGCTTATGAGCCATAAACTCCTAATGTGATCTCATTTTGAAGTCGGGATATTTCTGGTAATAAGTGGATCAATATCTCTGACTAAAAGGGTAGATACACTAGTATATACACCAGCCAATAACTTTCTCACTCCAAAACACCAACCAAAGCCACAGCTAAAAAGAGAGGGGTGAGAAGGGAGAACCACCCAACAATGGCTCCTTCACCTGCTACCCAGACTCTGAAACGGAACTGCACTAAAGAGCAGCCCCTCTGAGCCTCCCTCATAAGAAACCGTGCCCTAGTTCACCAGTGTGATTTTAACTGCTCTCTTGGGTACACAAGTTCCAGCCTGAGTTTCTCAAAGGGTGTGCAAGACAGTCGGTGTCATTTACAGCTTATCTCACCACTGGGCCCCTAACTGTTCATCTGACCCAAACCTGGTAACTGCTTATACAGGAAGGACACGCAAACATCAGGACATGCACGTGTCTGAGAATGAGTTAGATGCTTTCATAGAACATCCATTCAGAGCCTGTCATACAGAGGGAAGGAAGAAGTCAGAAAAACAAATATGACATGTATGGAGAATCTAGAAAAATGGTACAGATGAGCCTGTTTGCAGGGCAGGAATAAAGATGTTTCCCTGGTGGCTCAGCCAGTAAAGAATCTTCCTGCAATGCCAGAGACCTGGATTCAGTCCCTGGATTGGGAAGGTTCCTGGGAAGGGAATGGCTACCTGCTCCAGTAGTCTTGCCTGGAGAATCCCTGGGACAGAAGACCCTGGCCGGTTACAGAGTCAGAAAGAGTCAGACATGACTTAGTGATGAAACAACAGCCCACTCAGGCTCTGTGCATCTATGAAAGGGTATAACATTCCTGCCCTGTTAACAGAGAAACTTGACAGGGTAACTGAGAAACTTACAGATAACGAATGTACCTGAGAATATTTTTAACTGAATAGTACTGGAGTGGGTTGCCATTGTCTTCTCAGAATAATACTATACAAAGAAGCAAATATTACTGAAGGCTTATGAGCCATAAACTCCTAATGTGATCTCATTTTGAAGTCGGGATATTTCTGGTAATGAGTGGATCAATATCTCTGACTAAAAGGGTAGATACACTAGTATATACACCAGCCAATAACTTTCTCACTCCAAAACACCAACCAAAGCCACAGCTAAAAAGTGGGGATTATCTGCACAAATACTCCAGTCTAAAGTAATCAGGGATGAAAGGTACAGATAGCTTGGTCTCAGGTGATAGGACACTAAATATAGTCACCATCACAAAGGACTCTCAGGAACGAAATCTAAACAGTACTCAAAGGCCGTGAAGGCCTTCAAGGAAACAAAACGGTGGTTGGCAACCACCCGTTTCTCAACCTTCCTCACGCAAACTCTGAAATGTAAGTACTGCTGCGCTGAAGTGGTTCTGTTTCTCTTCATTTTCCATTGTTAAAAAGCTTTGCCCAAATTTGAATCATTCCTGTCTGAACAACTGCAATCTCTCTTTCCCGTCCTTCCTACACAGCTGAACTCCCAATCGCCTCAGCCAGAGAAATTCCCTCCTGGTTGCCAAGCAAGCGTCTCAGGCTGCGAGATGTCAGGCGCGCATGCGCACACGCGCGTTCCTGCTCTGCTGAAGCCTCTCCCGGCGCGTCAGAGCGCGTGTCGGCATCCCACTGACTGCCCGCGCGCGGTCCTTCGTGATCTTGTCTACTCACCATCTGTTTCCACTAGCATGTGTGCCCCCAGGAGGATGGGAATTTTGTTTTATTCACCATCGCGTTATCATTATCTGGAAGAAAGCCTGACATGTGGTAGATGTACATCATGGAAAATGAGTATCACTGAACTCTGTACATTGAAAGCTCTTTTACTTGATTTCAGGGTTTTGGGGGTTTTTTGTCCCTTCCATTTAATAATACTTTATCTTCTTTCAGGGGTTTTCCTGGTGGCTCAGATGTCAAAGAATATGCCTGCAAGTGTGGGAGATTTGGGTTTGATGCTGGGGTCAGGAAGATGCCCTGGAGACGGGAATGGCAGCCCACTCTAGTACTCTTGCCTCGAGAACCTCGTGGACAGAGGAACCTGGCTGGCTACAGTCCACGGAGTCATAAAGAGCTGGACATGACCAAGCAACTAACATTTCTTTTTATCTAACTTTTTATTTCATATTGGAGTATAGCCAATTAACAAGACTGTGATGGCTTCAGGTGGACAGTAAAGGGACTCAGCCATGCATCCATTCTCGCCCAAACTCCCCTCCCAGCAAGGCTGCCACATGACACTCAGCAGTTTCCTGTGCTGTACAGTAGGTCCTTGTTGAATAACACTTTTTCTTCTTAGCCAACTCTTTGTCACAGCCCTTGAGAGGAATCTTAAGCTGTCTTTGTTTCATCTCACCAGGCACTGTTCACGAACATGCAGGCCTTGCGTTTGAGAACAACTTTCCTATACTGGGAGGGCTTCCCTTGTGTCTCAGATGATAAAGAATCTGCCCGCATGTGGGAGAACTGGGTTTGATCCCTAGGTTGGGAAGATCCCCTAGAGAAGGAAATGGCAACCTACTTCAGTATTCTTGCCTGGAGAATTCCATGGATACTAGGGTTCTTGGGGTTGCAAAGAGTCAGACATGACTGAGCAACTAACACTTTCCTATACTGGATCCTTCTGAAGGAAGATGGAGATCTGACTCAGCCAATGGGACTCACAGGATGGAGCACAGTGTTTCTCGGCCTTAACCCAGTGGGGAAGTGAGAAGAGGAGAGAAACCTGATGTTTGAATCAGCAGTCAGCCATGTCCAGGGCTGCTGCAGGAAAAGGCCCAGAGGAAGGATGTGTGCAGGAGCTCAGACCACCTCTCCCAACCCTGGCTTTGCCTCCTGGACTCACAAGTGGGCTGAGAAGAGAACTGACACTGTTGATGCTACTTACTGAAGCACGGTGCCTTCAAACCCAGGATAGACCCAGAGGGCCCATGCCTGGCTGTGCGCCAGAGTCCCCTGGACTTTCTACAGTCCTGTCTCCTGAGCAGACTCTCCAGGGAGTGCCTGCAAATCTGGATGTTTTTCATAAGGGCTTTTGGGGGGTTTGTTTTTGTTTATGTGGCTGTGTTGGGCCTTAGTTGTAGCACAGCAGAACTTCATTGCATCCTGCAGGATCTTTTTATTTTTTCTTCTAATGTGACATCACCTATTCAGTAGACATGAACTTGGGCAGACACCTGGAGATGGTGAGGGCCAGGGAAGCCTTGTGTGCTACAGTCCATGGGGTTGCAAAGAGTCAGACAGGACTTCGTGACTGAACAAGATGTACAAATGAATCACTCTGCTATACAGCAGAAACTCACACATGGTAAATTAACTATGCTTCAATTTTAAAAAATGGTTATAAACCTCTTAACTCGTCCCTTAGAACAAACCCACTAGTTGGAGAAGAAAGCACTGTTTTCTTTGGTTTGTCCTTGTTGTCTCCTTATTCAACCCTTGATTTGATTCCATTTCTCTTTCAAAATGTGTAACTTATCAGTAATAAATCTTTCAGTAGAACTACTTCAAATGCCAAGTCTTGCAGCATCTCAAGCATCACAGGTTTGTTTTCTTTTTTTTCATGGACGGGCCCCCGGGAGACCCTCTTGGCTTTGCTCAGCTTTCCTTTAAAAGCACAGAGAATGTGAGCATTCTTTTTAGAACTTGTCTTTATGCATGTGAACTCTGCCTTGATATTTTACTGTCAAGACCACAAGAAGGGCTTGACACAACCACACTGGCTGACCTGGCTGAGCAACACGTACCACAGTGGGGCTGGAAGCACTTCATATTTAGAGTTTCTCCTTTGTAAGCATCTTCCTGACTCCTGGCCCTCACCTGTATACCAACGTACACTCTGGCTGTGAAATGTGACTTAATTCTGAGCCCAACACACATCAGAAATCCTTCCCTTTACTTCCTGGGGAAGTTCTCACTCCAAGAAACAAAAGTAAGGTTACCAAGACCTATGACCAAGGAGGATGGGGATACTGTTTGTGCCAGACAAAACCCCACCTAAGAATTATTCTTCAGTGGGGACCTCCCTGATGGTTGAGGTGTTGAAACATTGCCTTCCAATGTAGGCAAAGAGCCCTGGTTGGGACACTAAGATCCTACATGCCTCGAGGCCAAAAAGCCAAACCATAAAACAGAGGGGAAATCATTACAAAGTCAAAGAAAACTTTTTTAAAATGGTTCACATTATGGTACATATATACCATGAAATATTACTCAGCCATTTAAAACAATGAAATAAGGCCATTTGCAGCCACATGGATGGACCTAAAGAGAGTCATACTGAGTGAAGTAAGCCAGAGAAGGAGAAATACATGACATCTTTTATATGTGAAATATAAAATGAAATGATATAAATGAACTTACTTACAAAATAGAGACTCACAGATAGAAAATGAACTCATGGTTGCCAGGGAGAAGGGATAATTAAGGACTTTGGGAAGGGCATGTACACACTGCTATATTTAAAATGGATAACCAACAAAAACCTATTATATAGCACATGGAACTCTGCTCAGTGTTATGCTCCAGCCTGGATAGGAGGAGGGTTTGGGGGAGAATGGATACATGTATACGCATGGCTGAGTCCCTTCATTGTTCACGTGAAACTACAACAATATTGTTAATCAGCTATATCCAATACAAAATGCTTTTAGCATTAAAAAAAAGATAAAAATAAAAAAATTTTTTAAGATTTTTAAAGCGGTCCACATCAAAAAAAGAAAAAAGAATTATCCTCCATGCAGAGATGATACAGAAGTTGTAAGAGAAAATGCTCTAGTATGGTTTTCCTACCAAGCTGTTTGGCAGAGAGAAGATAGCACCTGCTAAATAACATGCACTGATCCTTCCAGATAGTTGGGGAGTAGCTAAGAAAGAGCCTCCAGGGGATGCTCCCAGTCATCATCCTCCAATGCTATGAGGATGGCCACTCCGCCATGTTCCTCTGCATCCTCAGCTAACCTTCCCCTGCCTTAGTGGGGGCCGTATTTGAGGTAGGGTTGTATTAAACAACTATGTTCTTTCTAGGTCACTCTTTCATTGTTTCTGCTTGCCTGGCAGCTTCCTACCTTTGAATGAGAGGCACCCATTACCTTAAGGAAAGGAAGACAAAGGCTGGAATAAAGAAGGCATTGCTCATCTTTGAACTCCACAGTAGAGTTTAAGGCCATGGCCAGGCTATAGCCTAGGCTAAAATGTCCTTAATTGTGATATGTGCAATAGGAAAGGGAAAAAAAAATGCTGACAAGTAACTATGACATCATCTATTGCAAGATGTACCTTCAAATGTGGTGGGAAAGACTCCAGACTTTGTCAAGAGACAAAAAGGAATTATTTGCAACCCTTAAAACTGCTCTTCACTTCTCAAAAATCAGGGAAGAAGAGTGGACTCACACACTAGAGAGTGAGCAGGACTGGACTAGGGTGGGGTGGACATAGCCAGTGGTTGTGGGAAGAGCCTGCAGAAAGCAGAAGAGGAGGAAGCAAGAGCTGAGCTCTGATGGTTAAGTCTGGGAGTGGGCTGAGAAACCTGTGGTCTCTTCCCCTGGGACGGTCTGGGAGATAGAAGTTCCCCAGAGAGGTGGGCTCAGAGTGAGATCTGGCTTCTACCTGGGCACCTGGGTGTGTTGGGGGTGGGGGGCAATCATAGAGCCAGGGCTACCATCAGCAGAGCGGGAGAAGCCACCAAGGATTTCTGGAACCAGGAGGCTGGAGTCCAGGGGCCTCATATCTGGAGGGGATATAGGAAGGCCCATGGCTGTTGGCACCAAGCGGCTTCCTGCCCCGCACCTGATGAAACCTGTCACACCACAGCAGACAGACTGGGCACCGGAGACCACAAAGACCCAAGGACAGGCTGCCACCTGACCCAGAAGAATGAGACACCCCTGCGGGGTGTGTGAGCGGGGGTCCCCCCTCCACCACCCCTGCAGGCCCGCACCCCACTGAGAGGACCAGAGGAAGCCTGAGGGGATGCTCTGAAAGGCCATTTCCCAGGAGTTACTGAGAATAAAAATAGGCTCAGTGGCAGAATAAGACTGAAAACCTTGACCTTGGACTCACATGCTGGAATTTACTGATCCTGACCTGTGCCCATTCAGTAAACATTTATGGGGCTCATGCTCCCTGCTGGGCAGTGTGCTAGGATCTAGGACAGTTCTAGGAACAAATCAGAACCCCCCCACCATGGAGCCCACATCCTGCAAGGGTGTGGACAGACAGTGAACTGTGAAGACGATAAGGAAGGGACTTACGCAGACTGGGAGATGTGAAGCTGGGAAACAAGTGTCCGCCTGGAGGAGTCTGGGCCCGAGAGCGAAGCCGCGCCCAGCTACACAGCACTCACCCCCACTGCGCCCCTGTGCTGGTCTCCCCCAGCGCCGCCTCCCTGTGAAGGACACTGGGGGCAGAAGCATCAGCACAACGCAGGCCCCGTCCTCAGCGGCCTGCTGGCTCAGCCGGGAACTGGCACCACCGGCTCCACAGGGCAGGAACTGGGCTTTTCCTCCATCTCACAGTTGTTTACCTGGCACTCAGGGAAGCAGAGCCAGGCACTGGGCATGCACACAGCACGCTCACACGCACATGTGAAACACTCACAAAGTGCACACAAGCCACAGAAAATATACACATGCGCACAACATACAGAACAGTCACACAGCACACAGTCACACAACATGCAATTACACACACAACAAACACACACATTCATAACACATACACCAAACAGCATGCAACAAATACCTACATACTCACAAAATATACACAGGTATCACACACACAAAAGATACAACACAACACACACTCAAACAGTACACCCTCACACAAAACACACAGAAAACAGCCACACAACATACCACATACGCATAAAAAACACACTTACACAACATATACTAAATAGTTATAACGTACAATACACACAAAACATAGTCACACACTCATACAACAGACACAAAACATACACACAGCAAACACAACCCATCCCCCCGCACACACACAACATACACACTCACAGAACACATACATCCAGGTCTCCATGCTAAAATGTTTTCACATTAAATCCTCCAGAGATGCAGGCAGATAAGGCCAACCAAGCAGGCAAAGGTGATTGAAACAAAAACCCAGAGACCTGGGGGAAGGGGTGTCCCAACTGAGCCACCGCAGGACTACTTCGGGTCCTGAGTTCCCACAGGAGCCCCCACAGGGGTTTTATGAATGGTTTATGACCATGGAGGAGTCTGGGCCCGAGAGCGAAGCCGCGCCCAGCTACACAGCACTCACCCCCACTGCGCCCCTGTGCTGGTCTCCCCCAGCGCCGCCTCCCTGTGAAGGACACTGGGGGCAGAAGCATCAGCACAACGCAGGCCCCGTCCTCAGCGGCCTGCTGGCTCAGCCGGGAACTGGCACCACCGGCTCCACAGGGCAGGAACTGGGCTTTTCCTCCATCTCACAGTTGTTTACCTGGCACTCAGGGAAGCAGAGCCAGGCACTGGGCATGCACACAGCACGCTCACACGCACATGTGAAACACTCACAAAGTGCACACAAGCCACAGAAAATATACACATGCGCACAACATACAGAACAGTCACACAGCACACAGTCACACAACATGCAATTACACACACAACAAACACACACATTCATAACACATACACCAAACAGCATGCAACAAATACCTACATACTCACAAAATATACACAGGTATCACACACACAAAAGATACAACACAACACACACTCAAACAGTACACCCTCACACAAAACACACAGAAAACAGCCACACAACATACCACATACGCATAAAAAACACACTTACACAACATATACTAAATAGTTATAACGTACAATACACACAAAACATAGTCACACACTCATACAACAGACACAAAACATACACACAGCAAACACAACCCATCCCCCCGCACACACACAACATACACACTCACAGAATACATACATCCAGGTCTCCATGCTAAAATGTTTTCACATTAAATCCTCCAGAGATGCAGGCAGATAAGGCCAACCAAGCAGGCAAAGGTGATTGAAACAAAAACCCAGAGACCTGGGGGAAGGGGTGTCCCAACTGAGCCACCGCAGGACTACTTCGGGTCCTGAGTTCCCACAGGAGCCCCCACAGGGGTTTTATGAATGGTTTATGACCATGAGAGTGGTTTACAGCCACAATTTCTGGTCTGCTCTCATTACGTAACTTCTGCTAACATGTTCCAGATCCTGTCCATGCCAAGGCCGAGAGGGTATCTCTCAACACCTGGCACTTTGGGAAAGTTACAGTCACATCGGGCAACTGTGTCATTGGGTCTCCTTTCCAGAAGTTAATCTGACACAGTGATTTAAAACATTAACCCGCCGACTGCACGAAATTTGTTTTCCAATTTTCAGCAGATCAAAGGAAGTGCAATATTTATTTTTCTCTTATGTTGCCTATCCTTTAATTTGCTGAGACTTAGAAAATACTTTTTTTCTGCTATTGCCAGATTATTGTTTTAAATTTCTCTACATCAGACTAGCTTCTGGAAAGAAACCTCAAGGACATATATCAATGCATATACGTGGAATCTAGAAAAACAATACCGATGAACCTATCTGCAGGGCGGAAATGGAGACGTAGAGGACAGACATATGGCCACAGCTGGGGGATGAGCTGGGAGAGGAGCACCGACAAGTACACACCACCATGCGTAAAGCAGATGGCTAGTGGGAAGCTGCTGTGTTGCACAGGGAGCTTAGCTTGGTGCTTTGTGATGGCCTAGAGGGGCGGGATGGTCGGGGTAGGGGACTGGGAGGGAGGTCCAAGGCGGAAGGCATGTATGTATACAGCCGATTCACTTTGTTGTATGGCAGAAACCAATGCCACATTGTAAAGCAACTATTCCCCAATTTTTTAAAAAAAGAAGTACCACAGAAAAAAAGAAAGTGCAATTTGGTTTCCATAGTGAATATCCCAGCTTGGCATGACGGCACAAAGTGATTGAAAGGCCTCTGTGGTTAAAGGCATATCTTTGAAGTGCCATAAGGAACTTATGTTTTAACTAAATACCCTTGAATTATTGAAAGAAAGTTTTAACTGCAGCACCAAATCACAGCTTTTACCATTACCTTCTTATAAACATTTCCTTGGTACTGAGCTGTATGCTTACTTGGAGCAATTTTAAAAGAATTGTGTCTATATTTCTTTTCATGATATTAATACTTCCAAACACATCCTTTACAATGACTGTGATGAAAAACTCCCAGGAGGTAACAGTTTTAGCCCCTTTTCAAGGTCTCAATAAATGAGAGTAATTCTTAAAACTCAAGTGCTCAGGATGTTTCATGCTCAGCTGTGCCCACCTGCCCCAACACACAGTGGTATTTCTGAGAAACCCACATCACACATCCCCAAGGGGCCATACAGACTTGGACAAACATTTCCACAAGCAACTAGCTGCTTCAAGTCCTTTGTGGAACACAGCAAGATTCACCTAAAGAAATAAAGAAGCAGAGACCACACGAGAAGATTAGGATGGAGACTGGAAGATGGCTCTGAGTGTGGAAGCGACTGAAATAAGACAGTGGCAACTGTTTAAAGATCTGAGATGTCAGAGATAACCAACAGTAACACATGCAAGCATCCTGTTGCAATGTAAACAGGAGAATGAAGCCACAAATGTGCGTGATGGGGATGCCATGAGCAGTGTGAAGTCATAAACACTTCACACTGGAGGCTCAAGGTGCCTCCAGCTCTACTGTTTCCAACAGGGTTACGTCAGCCTCAGTTTCCCCTCAGTCATGTGGGGATAACAGAGCCCACCTGGCCAGGATGATGGACATACAAGTAAAGTGCTTACTGCTGCAGCTAGCACATAGTAGGTGCTTTGTGCAGTTATTTTTGGTCCCAAAAGACAAGTGGGAAAGGTGTTATGATTTCAAGCATAAAGATGCCTTTCCAGTCCAAAACTGGACATGTGGTTTGGTAAAAAAAACAGGAAGATATTGGAAACATTGCCCAAATATTTAAAACTAAGACCTTACAATATTTTATGTCCTGATTTTGTTACATAGCTATGATTCATGTGCAAATAAGCCTTTCCTTTATAAAGTAATTTTTTTCCTTCCTCTTTTGTGATCAGATTCTTTCAAACTAGGTCAAATACTTATTGCCATGGGATTATGAATTATACTATATACATAATGTATATGGATTATACATGAAAACAGTAAGAAGCAAAACTTATCACTATAGATATGCAAATTTAGAAATATATCAGCCTTGTAATATAGAAAACACTAGGAAAAAGCATAAAAAGTTAGCTAACGTGATTTAACCCCTTTTTTCTGCTAAGAGAAAAAGTGGACCCAAGAGTTTTCAGGATGATTGTGTGTGGGGCTGGGGCAGGGCAGAGGAAGAGAGGAAATCTCCAATGTCTCGAACATGATGCAAATAAATATTCTTAAATTGAAATATGACTGACATCCTATGTTAGTTTCAGATGTACAGCAAAACGACTGAATATTTGTATATATTACAAAATGATCACAGGCCTAGTGTATAACCATTGCTACCCACAGCTACAAATTTCTTTTCCTGTGATAAGATCTAATCTCTTGGCAATTTTCAAACATGCAGTATTCTTAACTATGGTCATTATACTGTACGTGACATCCCAGAACTTGTTTATTTTATGAACGGAACTCTACATTTTGACCCCTTCATCCCTTTTTATCCTCCCCACCCCCTGCCTCTGGTAATGACCAATCCATTCTACCTCTGAGATGATAAAAAATCAGACTTAGACAAAGTTATCTCAGTTATAGAGAAATCACTCCCTCTCTTTCTTCCCCTTTAAGACAGAATCACTAGCAACATTTTCTTATGAATATAATTCTCAAAATCTATTGATGAACTTTTAGAGGCAATAAAATTAATCCAGAACCATCACTAGCAGAAGCATGTTGGCCATTTGTGCCAAAACCTGACTGACCTTTCAATGTGATTATTGTATTGTGAAAAGAATTTTTAAACAAGCAGTTACCATATTTACGTAAGAGTCAATATAGTCAAAGATGAAATAAATACTGTGCAAACCATCAAACCTCTTAACGACCAGAGAATCTTTTTATTCTCAGTTTCACTGTTACTATTTGAGACAAGATTACCAGTGTGGGAAGCTCTTCAATTTCTCCCTCAGGAGGAGGACTGGGAAAGAAAAAAGGAGAGAAAAGGAGAGATGGATAAGATAGTGACAAGGAGAAGTCTGACCCACCCTGATGCAAAACCCACCCACCCTGTGGCTGCAGAACGGACATGCACCATCTAAACGGGCTTTTTTCTCATTTGGTCCAATGAGATGTTTATACTGAGACTTCTCTTCTAGAGCCTCCAGATTAGCTGGACAAATAATGCTAGGCAAGCCCCGACTTGCCTGCTGCTCGGTCTTGGCAGTCAAACCCCACCCCTGCAGGGCACCTCACTCCTTGGGATAAAGCCCAGAGTCCTTGCTCTTGTTCCAGATCTGCCCTGCCTCCCTTGACTCCACTTTCTGACAAAGTCCCCTGTTGCCTAGATGCTTCCAGGCTGAGGGCAAATCGCATACCAGTCTCCTTGCCAGTTTTCCCGTTTCTCCCTCATTCTTTCTACCCAGAAGACTCCCTCCTCCTCCTCCTTTTTCTCTGCCTCTTCCTCCTCCTCCCACTTTTATCGTCTATACTGTATGCCCCTTTCAGAGGGCATTCTAGGGTAGTTCCCACCTCTCCAACCAGGGGAAGCCACAGTGACCATCTCCACCTCCTCTGAGCCCTTGGCTTCCCCTCTGCCTCCCTGCAGCACCAGCACCCCAGATTCTGTATGGCTGACTTCTTCTCTCCCTGCTACTCATCAGATGCTTAAAGGGATGCTCTTCCCCTGACTGGCCATAGCTGGAGCAGAGCCGATGTTTACATCTTTGCCCAGTGAATGAAAGCACTCCATTCACACTGCTTATACCCACAGTCCCTTAGAAAATTCAAACCACACAGTTAGAACAGAGAGCCCGTGATCATGTCCAGGGATAAGCTTTCTGGGAAATGGACCTAAATTCCCCCAGCAGAGGGATTTAGCAATCACTCAGGACAACTCTTGTGCTAGCCAGCTTCTTGTTGACTTGGGCAATTTACTGAAATTACAGCTGTCTATTTCCCGGGTCAGTGATTCTCAGCCCGCATTAGACCAGCTACCCCCAGAGGATTTTTTTTTTTTTAATTACCCTCCTGAAGCTGTCTCTCAGTCTTATTCCATCACAACCTCTCGGGATGGGGCTGCTGCTGCTGCTAAATTGCTTCAGTCCTGTCCGACTCTATGCAACCCCATAGACGGCAGCCCACCGGGCTCCCCCGTCCCTGGGATTCTCCAGGCAAGAACACTGGAGTGGGTTGTCATTTCCTTCTCCAATGCATGCAAGTGCAAAGTGAAAGTGAAGTCGCTCAGTCATGTCCGACTCTTAGCAACCCCACGGACTGCAGCCTACCAGACTCCTCCGTCCATGGGCTTTTCCAGGCAAGAGTACTGGAGTGGGGTGCCATTGCCTTCTCTGGGGGTGGGACTGATATTTCTTAAGGCTCCCAGGTGATTCCAACAGGCAATCAAGAGGGACAAACACTGACCTACATCATAGAGTGTGATGTTTGTTCTCTCTATATGTAGCTGAGTGGGTCCCCTAAGGCAGCCACACCATTTTCTACACTGACTGGGCAGACAGGGGCCAGGCAGAGGAAGAGAGTCCAGCTCCACGGGCTTATTCACACCCAGAAGTTTTCCCTGGAACAACAGTTTATGATCCAGATATCAGTTCCAGACTAAAGGAAGTGTCTAGCTTCACCACCCCTCCTCCACCCACCCCAGCATTTTTCACTTTCCTATAAACCTAGTTTCTATCCACCATGTCCCCATTACCTAAATTTCTTCAGTATTATAACTGGGATGGGGGGTGGGGGCGGGAAATCTTAGAACTCTGATCTTCCAGTTAAGTAAATCTCAGAATTTGAGGTTGATGAGAAATATTTAAGCCTGGTGAGTGATGTGGGGTGCGATTTCCCACATCATTACAATAGCAAAAATGTAACCTCTCCTCCCTGTGAGGCAGCTCAGTAACCTCTGTGTTCATCTAGAGAAGTGCTTAAACCTTGAGGGAAATGTGTTCAAAAGAGGTTGTCATGGCAAATATCACATAAGATTTTTTTAAATCAACAAGTCAGATAGATACCCATTCCATCACCTCTGACAAGAATCATATATTTTCTCTCCAGGAAAGAAATGCTATAATTTTTTGTACATAATTTTACAGTTTATTATGTTACTTGTCTTCAGCTTAATCAAAATACAATTTACATATTACTTTGGTGTAAGTTCAGGACTGTACAATGTGTTGATACATTTTAATACTGACAAATATGACCACCATACTGTCAGCTAATACCTCTATCTCATCACATAATTACCACTTCTTTTTTTATGGTGGGAACCTTCAAAGTTTACTCTCTTAGCAATATTTAAGTATACAATACATTAGCGACAATCAGCATGCTGTCCACTTGCTGGTGGTCAGTGGCTAAGTCGTTTCTAACTCTCTGAGACCCCATGGACTGCAGCATGCCGTGTCTCCCTGTCCTTCACTGTTTTCCAGAGTTTGCTCATCTTCTCCTTTGTCTCGCCCTTCTCCTCCTGCCTGCAATCTTTCCCAGCATCTTTTCCAATGCTGCATATTGGATCCCCAAATTTGTTTCTTTTTTAAAGATTTTTTCAGAGTCTTTACTGAATTTGTTACAATATTACTTCTGTCTCATGTTTTGGTATTTTGGCCCCAAAGCATGTGGGATCTTAGCTTCCTAACTGGAGATCAAACCCACACCCCCTGCACTGGAAGGCAGAATCTTAACCACTGGGCCACCAGGGACATTCCCCAGACTTATTCATCTCATAATGGAAGTTTGTACCTTTTGACCAACATCTCCACAATTCACTCGCTCCCCAGCCCCTGGCAGCACCACTCTACTCTCTGTCTCTCTGAGTTTCGCTTTTTTGGACTCCACATGTAAGTGATATCATATGGTATTTGTCTTTCTGTCTGGCTTATCTCATTTAGCTTAACGTCCTCAAGCTATGTTCTTGCCAAAGAGAGGATTTCCTTTCTCATGGCTGAATAATATTGTGTGTCCAGATGTACCCCACCTTCTTTATCCATTCATCTACTGACAAGCAGATAGTTTCCATGTCATGGCTATTATGAATAATGCTGCAATGGACATGGGCACGTAGGTATCTCTTTGAGATACCAATTTCATTTCCTTTGGATATATACCCAGAAGTGGAATTGCTGAATCATATGCACGTTCAATTTTTAACTTTTTGAGGAATCTCCATATTGTTTTCCAAAGTGGCTGCACCCATTTACCTTCCAACTAACAGTGTACAAATGTTTCCTTTTCTCTACATATTCATTAACATTTGTCCTCTATTATCTTATCGATGTACAGATTATTCATTAACAGATAGATGGTACTATCTGTGAAATCAGGTTTCTCTTACCTATTTCAGGCAGAGAATGTTTAAACCTTCCAGAGAAATATCTATTGTGTTCCTAGTATGGTTGAATTTTTACTTTGTTGCATGTATGGTATTGATTTCAGCTTAAAAATTATCAACAGGTCATTTCAGAGGCTAGAAAATAACCCTGCACATATGCCTTTTTAAAACTCTCATCAGAAATGGTAGATAGGAGCCTTAATTATATTTCTCATGTGAACAAACTCTGACAGCTTCAGCACATCTACAAATAGGAGTTCAAATACATTGCCACTCACCGACTAGCACTTTGCCTCCTGGAGTCTCATTATCATGTCAGCACAATGAAGCGTGACGCTCAACTGGGAGCCCGACTGATGTGCTGCCATTCATCCACCATCGTCGGGAGGGGGCAGCCGCCTGTCTCTGCCAGTCCTGAGCACCCTCTCCCTTTGGACACATTGAAAATAGTAAAGCCTATGTACAGAGCACAGGTGACGTCTGTAAAGCACTCAAATGTTGCCAAGAGGGGCAGGATGGTGGCTGATCCTGGCTCATTCAGGAGCTGGAGGCTCTGTTGGCCCCTCCAGGACCAGATGA
This sequence comes from Madoqua kirkii, assembly GCA_006408675.1. Classification (NCBI taxonomy): domain Eukaryota; kingdom Metazoa; phylum Chordata; class Mammalia; order Artiodactyla; family Bovidae; genus Madoqua; species Madoqua kirkii. The sequence goes on along the minus strand of SJYC01129152.1, from coordinate 24,299 downwards.
CGAAAAATCAGCCCAGAGCAAAGAGATCAAAAGGCCAGCAAGTGAGAGCCAGGTAATAAAATGCTTGAGAAAAGTTGTCCCAGATTTCCGGTCAGGTCTACCCTCTCACTAAGTCCAGGAATGAAACGAGGGAAACCACAACAACCTTTGGGGTCATGTTCATGGTTATGGAATGTGTTGGCTCTGTGATCACGTTGGAATATGTTGTTGGCATAACTGACAGAGTGGATACAGTCATGAAAGCGACGCTGCCAACCTCAACCACTGTCAAGAGATTCAGCATCTTTAGATAGAAGAGGATAATGTACAGCTGTGTCTGTCCATTTCCAATCAATTTCCCTCAAATGATTTTTTTAAAAGGCAAACTTCCACAAAAGACATAATCACGCCATCACCTAGTTCTCTAGCAGTATCATCTTTCATTTGTTCTCTGATTCTGGAAATGTCTGAAGCCTTCAGACGTCAGACTTGCTATTATTCTCACTGAAATTTTAGTCCTTAAAGCTGGTCATATCATTGTCATAGACAGATTGAACACAGATATCAGAAAAAGCCTAAAGGTCTATGAATCCTAAAATGGTGATTATAATTAGTACAGATGCAGTTCTAGTCTTATGAATATGTTTCTGGATTTGTCCTTTGTACGTGTTCCTTTCACCGCCACCATCTTTTACCTGGTGGCTCAGATGGTAAAGAATCTGCCTACAATGTGGGAGACCTGAGTTCTATCCCTGGGTCAGGAAGATCCCCTGGAGAAGAAAATGGCAACCCACTCCAGTATTCTTGCCTGGAGAATCCCATGGACAGAGGAGCCTGGCAGGTTACAGTCCATGGATCGCAAAGAGTCAGATACAATTGAGTGACTATTTAACACTTTATTACTAGACAGTCCCAGCCTCTGCTCCATGTTGTATTTGTTTGGGCCACTCTGTTTAGGTCAAGCACCTGGAATTCACCTACGGAATCCCTTCTCAGTAACAAACCCTGCCCTCCCCTCCCTGGACCAGGAGGCAAAGCTCCCTGAGATGTTAACTGATCTCCCAGCTGTCTGACTTCCCACTCAGGTAGTCCTATCTCCATGGAAACCCACATCCCTGAACACATCTTCTTGATCAGCAGTTCCTAAAGCCTTTATTCCAGACTCATCACCTACACACACACACACACACACACACACACACACACACACACACAAATTCCCACTCGGCTCTGGCCACAAATGACCAGTGTGCCCTAGGGAGGACCCCGAGAGCCCACCCAAAAACACCTGACCTCAGTTCCTTGTGTTTCTTCACAAGACGGAAGCCTCTCTGAGCTTCAAGCCCTGCCATTAGGCACTTGAGGGTGTGGTCCAGCCCTTCTGCGAGGTCCTGCCAACACTCCAGACTCAGAAACAGAGCAACCCCATAATAATGGAACAAAAGAGGCCAGAGTGCAAGAGCATGCAGGCTACAGGGAGAGAGCCCTCCTCTAGTGATGAGGCTGAGGGATTTTGATCTGTTTGGGCACCCAGGGAGCTCAGTGTTAGGGGCCAGTCCCATCTCCATCCTTGGCCCACCCTGTGGCCTTGAGGAAAGAGGCCTTTCTTCACCTCTGAAGACAGAAGGAACCCCCCACCCCCACCCCCGTGCTCTGCAAGGCCTCCCGTCTCCTCTGGAGCCAGAGCGGCTGGGCCCCTTCCCCGCCCGCTCCTGCCTTCCTTCTGGCGTTGACACTCGGTTCTGTCCTGAAGCTGCGCTGGAAGCCACTGCTCACCATCTTCCTCTCTGGGTTTTCCCTTCCTCCTCCTTCTCTCATCCCTAGAAGCACTGAGCGCAAGGCTCAGTGGACTGAACACTCAAGAACCATTTCTTAAAACCCTTGGTTAATTTAGTAAAAGCTGAGATGCCAAGCAAGTCCCTGGTACACGAGTTTCGTTCCTGGGAGGGTAGAGGGTGCTTCTGTGGAATGTCTGTGCCTCCAGGTTCAGGCAGAGCACCTGTCGCTTGTGACACACCCAGGAATTCAGGGCTGGGCGAGAGAGTGCCATGTCCTGGGTGCCAGCCTGCCACTGTCTCTCATAAATAAAACACCATCCCCCAGCACCCGCACAGAGGGCCCGGGTCTGCCTAATGTCACACAGGTGGACACTTGTGGTCTGGGAGGCAAGGCTGGGCACACGTGGGCACCATCTCCCCAGCCTTTGACTGGCAAGTTCAGAATGAAACCCAGGCTCCTCATCATGGCCCCACCACTGTCCGCAGCACCGTGACCTGGCCCCTGCCTCCGTCTCTAAGCTCCCTCCCACTCACTCCGCCCCCACATACTGAGCTTCCTCTCCCCTCCAAGGGGCTCAAGTCCCGCTGCCCCTCTGCCTCAGACCTCACCCCTCCTCAAAAGGACCCCCCTCAACAGGTGACTCACACCCAGCCCTTCGCCACTGTCTCAGCAGCCATCCGTGTCTTTCACAGTGTTTATCACACCCCCAACTCAGACTAGTGCCCGGCCCCTCCATGTGATCCTCGAAGGCTGCAAACAGATTGCTCTTCCCTACCGTGTTGCCCCATGGGTGGAACTCCTGCCTTCCTTCTGGCGTTGACACTCGGTTCTGTCCTGAAGCTGCGCTGGAAGCCACTGCTCACCATCTTCCTCTCTGGGTTTTCCCTTCCTCCTCCTTCTCTCATCCCTAGAAGCACTGAGCGCAAGGCTCAGTGGACTGAACACTCAAGAACCATTTCTTAAAACCCTTGGTTAATTTAGTAAAAGCTGAGATGCCAAGCAAGTCCCTGGTACACGAGTTTCGTTCCTGGGAGGGTAGAGGGTGCTTCTGTGGAATGTCTGTGCCTCCAGGTTCAGGCAGAGCACCTGTCGCTTGTGACACACCCAGGAATTCAGGGCTGGGCGAGAGAGTGCCATGTCCTGGGTGCCAGCCTGCCACTGTCTCTCATAAATAAAACACCATCCCCCAGCACCCGCACAGAGGGCCCGGGTCTGCCTAATGTCACACAGGTGGACACTTGTGGTCTGGGAGGCAAGGCTGGGCACACGTGGGCACCATCTCCCCAGCCTTTGACTGGCAAGTTCAGAATGAAACCCAGGCTCCTCATCATGGCCCCACCACTGTCCGCAGCACCGTGACCTGGCCCCTGCCTCCGTCTCTAAGCTCCCTCCCACTCACTCCGCCCCCACATACTGAGCTTCCTCTCCCCTCCAAGGGGCTCAAGTCCCGCTGCCCCTCTGCCTCAGACCTCACCCCTCCTCAAAAGGACCCCCCTCAACAGGTGACTCACACCCAGCCCTTCGCCACTGTCTCAGCAGCCATCCGTGTCTTTCACAGTGTTTATCACACCCCCAACTCAGACTAGTGCCCGGCCCCTCCATGTGATCCTCGAAGGCTGCAAACAGATTGCTCTTCCCTACCGTGTTGCCCCATGGGTGGACACCCACAAGGCATAAGAAACAACTGCTTCCCGACCCAGGGATCGAACCCTGATCTCCTGCATTCCAGGCAGACACTTTAACCTCTGAGCCACCAAAGAAGTCGATGTGATCACAGCTGGTTTTAAAACAATCTCAATGCCACTACACACATATTAGAATGACCAGTAGCAGCTTGCTCCAGCACTCTTGCCTGGGAAATCCCATGGACAGAGGAGCCTGGTGGGCTACAGTCCATGGGGTCACAAAAGGGTCAGACGTGACCTATCAGCTAAACAGCAGAGTGACCGAAATCCACAGCACTCGCAGCAGATGCCGTCAGGGATGTGAAGCAACAGGAATTCTCAACCACAGCTGGTGAGAAGGCAGAAAGGTGCCACCACTTTGGAAGGCAATCTGACAGTTTCTTATAAAACTAAATGAACTCTTACTGTAGGATCCTACAGTCACTCTCCTTGATGTTTACCCAAAGGGGCTGAAAACTTACATCCACACAAACACCTGCACGTGGACGTTTAACAGATGCTTTACTAATAATTGTTAAAACTTGCTAGCAGCCAAGATACCATTCAGGGCGTGAATGGATAATTTAAGTGTGGTCCATTTAGACGATGGAATGTTATTCAGTGCTGAAGAGAAATGAGCTCTCAAGCTATGAAGAGACATGAAGAAATCTTCAGTGCAAAATCCTAAGTGAAAGCAGTCAGTCTGAAAAGACTGCATAACATCTACATTCTGAAGAGGCAGAAATGCGAAAACAGTGTTGGTCACTCAGTCGTGTCTGACTCTTTGCAACCCATGAGCTTTGACTCACCAGTCTCCTCTCTCCTTGAAATTCACCAGACAAGAAAACTGGAGTGGGTTGCCACGGCCTTCTCCAGGGGAACTGCCCAACTCGGGAATCAAACCTGGGGCTCCTGCATTGCAGGCAGGCTTTTTACCTTCTGAGCAACCATGGAAGCCGAAAACTATGGAGGCAGTAAAAAGTGAAGTGGTTGCCAGGGGCTGGAAGGCGAGATGAACAGGTAAAGCACAGTGAAATGCCATGTGTGACACTATAATGATGGGTACATGTCATCCTTCATTTGTCTAAACATAGAATATACAACACCAAGAGCGAATCTTAAGGCAGACTATGGACTTTCGGTGATAAAGGTGTGTTAGTGTAGGGGCATCGGTTGTAAGGAATGAACCACTCTGGGAAAGGAGGGAGCACACGGACAATGGAGCAGGTTATACACAGGTGGAGCAAGGGTTATATGGGAAATCTCTTTTCCTTCCCTTCAATTTTGCTGTGAACTTAAAAGTGCTTTCAAAAAGTGACCTATCAGCTAAACAGCAGAGTGACCGAAATCCACAGCACTCGCAGCAGATGCCGTCAGGGATGTGAAGCAACAGGAATTCTCAACCACAGCTGGTGAGAAGGCAGAAAGGTGCCACCACTTTGGAAGGCAATCTGACAGTTTCTTATAAAACTAAATGAACTCTTACTGTAGGATCCTACAGTCACTCTCCTTGATGTTTACCCAAAGGGGCTGAAAACTTACATCCACACAAACACCTGCACGTGGACGTTTAACAGATGCTTTACTAATAATTGTCAAAACTTGCTAGCAGCCAAGATACCATTCAGGGCGTGAATGGATAATTTAAGTGTGGTCCATTTAGACGATGGAATGTTATTCAGTGCTGAAGAGAAATGAGCTCTCAAGCTATGAAGAGACATGAAGAAATCTTCAGTGCAAAATCCTAAGTGAAAGCAGTCAGTCTGAAAAGACTGCATAACATCTACATTCTGAAGAGGCAGAAATGCGAAAACAGTGTTGGTCACTCAGTCGTGTCTGACTCTTTGCAACCCATGAGCTTTGACTCACCAGTCTCCTCTCTCCTTGAAATTCACCAGACAAGAAAACTGGAGTGGGTTGCCACGGCCTTCTCCAGGGGAACTGCCCAACTCGGGAATCAAACCTGGGGCTCCTGCATTGCAGGCAGGCTTTTTACCTTCTGAGCAACCATGGAAGCCGAAAACTATGGAGGCAGTAAAAAGTGAAGTGGTTGCCAGGGGCTGGAAGGCGAGATGAACAGGTAAAGCACAGTGAAATGCCATGTGTGACACTATAATGATGGGTACATGTCATCCTTCATTTGTCTAAACATAGAATATACAACACCAAGAGCGAATCTTAAGGCAGACTATGGACTTTCGGTGATAAAGGTGTGTTAGTGTAGGGGCATCGGTTGTAAGGAATGAACCACTCTGGGAAAGGAGGGAGCACACGGACATGGAGCAGGTTATACACAGGTGGAGCAAGGGTTATATGGGAAATCTCTTTTCCTTCCCTTCAATTTTGCTGTGAACTTAAAAGTGCTTTCAAAAAATAAAAGTCTCGGGACTTCCCTGGCAGTCTAGTGGTTAAGGCCTCACCTTCCAATGCAGGGTGTATGGGTTTGATCCTTGGCCAGGGAGTTAAGATCCCATATGCCTTGTGGCCAGAAACCCAAAAGGTAAAACAGAAGCAACATTATAACAAAGTCAATAAAGACTTAAAAAATGGTCCACATTTTAAAAAAATCTTAAAAAAAATAAAGTCTAAAAATCCTCAGTTATATAAGACACGAAAAATTTAAAAACACTGAGTTAACTGCTTCCCCCATAAGATCACCAAAGCTAAAAAAGCAAAGAACAACAAAAACACCCACCAGTTTGCTAGCATACCTATTTCGGTAGGCACATGAGGAAATACTCTCTCAAACATTCCTGGCAGGGGTGTTAATTGTTACAACCTGTTGTAACAGGTGGGAAATCTTGAAATATACATCAAATCACAAACGCACTCAGCCTTTGACCTGGCAGTTCCACGTCTAGGAATTCAGCCAACAAATACTCTTGCTAGCACTTCTGCAAAATGACAGCGGCATGGTTATTTGTTAATCATTGCAACATCAGTTGTAATAGCAAAAGACTGCAAACAACTTGAGTCAGGAAAAGGTTAAAAGGAAGCTTTTTTTGATGCAGATTTAGAACCAAGTACAGAAGAGCGTGGGCTCCCTGGTGGCTCAGTGGAAAGGAATCTGCCTGCCAATGCAAGAGACCTGGGTCAGGATGATCCCCTGGAGGAGGGCATGGCAGCCCATTCTGGTATTCTTTCCTGGAGCAGCTCATAGACAAATAAGCCTGGTAGGCTATAGTCCATAGCATCGAAAAGAGTCAGATAGGACTGAAGCAACTTAGCATGCACCAACGCAGAGAAGAGTGTATGTCCTTAGTATGTGATGGTTAGTTTTCTGTGCCAACTGAAACCTCAGATAGCTGGTGTGTCTGTGAGGGTGTTTCTGAAAGAGATTAGCACCTGAATTTGTGAATGGAGTAAAGCAAATAGCCCCCTTTCCAGTGTGGGTGGGCTTCCTCCAATCCCTTGGGGACCTAAATAGAGCAAAAAGGCAGAGAAAGATTGAATTAACTCTGTCTGAAAATTTGATCAAGGACATCCATCTTCTCCTGCACTTGGCAATTCTGATTCTTAAGCCTTTGGGCTGGACAGTAGTCTACACCATTGCTCTCTGGCTCTCTAGCCTTCTAACTATACCATCTGCTTTCCTGGGCCTCCAGCTTATAGATGGCAGCTCCAGGGACTTCTCAAGCCTCGATAATAGCATGAGCCAATCCATACCTTATTATAAGAATCTTCCTGGCTAGGGGAAAGGGATAGTTAGGGAGCTTGAGATGGATGTGTACACACTGCTGTGTTTAAAATGGATAACCAACAAGGACCTACTGTGTAGCACTGCGAACTTTGCTCAGTGTTACATGGCAGCCTGGATGGGAGGGAAGTTTGGGGGAGAATGGATACATAGATATATACGGCTGAGTCCCTTGGCTGTTCACTTGAAACTATCACAAAATAGTTAGTCAGCTATTAGTTGTTTAGTCAAGTCATGTCCGACTCTTTTGCGACTCCGTGGACTGCACGCCAACAAGTTCCATGGGTTTTCCTAGGCAAAGATACTGGAGTGGGTTGCCATTTCCTTCTCTAGGGGATCTTCCCATCCCAGAGAAGGAACCCACATCTCCTGCATGGGCAGGAGGATTCCTTACCACTGAGCCACTGGGGAAGCCCACTAATCACCTATATTCAAATACAAAATAAAAAGTTAAAAAAAAAAAACTCTTCCTAGATAGATATAGACAGACACATATATAACAGGCGACTGAAACAGCTATATCAATACCTATATATTAATACATCTACATACATATCAATCCCCCATTGGCTCTCCAAAGAGAGAACTCTGACAGATACAGTGAGAAAGAGGTGGAAGAGACTAATAACAGTCACTTATTGATGAGAAAGAGGGAAAGACTTGGTTGAATAACCTTTTTAAAGCCTTTTAAATTGTGTGCTATTTGTTCAAAATCACATGAACCATGTGTTTTCATTCATCATCCCTCAAGTCCAGCAGCCCGTGAACTCTAGAGTGAGGCTGTGTCATGAACCCCAGGCGTGTGCTAGCTGCTGATGTGAAATCACATCACTTCAGGCAAATCACATCTCTGTGCTTTCATTTCTTAATCTGCAAAGTAAGATGATAATAAAGACTCCCTCATACACAAGGCACTCAAACCGGGGGTCCCACATTAAGGAAGTGCTCTACTGGTTATATTTGCCATCATTATTACTTATCCACTATGAGCGTCAAACCGTTGCTGAACCTGCACTTGACCCTGATTTGAACAGCCAACCACTGAGGTCAGAGTGAAATCCTGTAGCCCCTGTAAAGCCTTCCACACTTGTGGCAAGTCCATGGGACTTGCACTTACTAAAGGTGACATCTCCATTTTCCTGGATCTACCCCTGGTAGGAATTCATCCACTTCACACCCATTCAGAGCTTCAAAGCTGTACTCAGTAGAAACAGAAACCAACCCACACTAAACTAAACAAAGAAAACAGTCAATGCACCCCAGGAAAAAAGCTCCATTTTTGAATCTTCCATAACTCCTCTTGGGGGATATTCGTTTCCCTGGGGAGTTGGGTTAAAATGTTCCTAGCTCACTTCCGCTGACTTATTCAAAAAATGTTTATGCCCCCTCCCCACTCAAAGGGTGTCAGACCCCAAACCAGGTCCTGGAAAGAGAGGAACACGTAAAACCAGGCTCTGCCTTTGAACAGTTCAGAGCAGAGCAGGTAGATGGTGACCATGTGGTATGAAGAGACTAACATGTGACCCCACACGCAGAAAAGCAAGCAATAAAATAAACCCATCTTCAAACTATGTCCCTGTGCTGCTGAATCTAAGCACAAAGAAATATGTTGAAATGCATACATGTTTTCAAGTTTATAACTATTTCGACAACATCATTGAAATTTCAACACGAAGCTCTCAAAACTAGACATTTTATAAGGTGAGGCTATTTATAAACTTCATATTAATAACAACAGTAATAGTACCATTTGGTATTTTTACTTTTCTTCTTTTTAAAGAACATTCCTCTAGCCTTTCCCTTTATGTCCCCAATTCAGTCATGTGGTGGGGTGGACAGCCAGTCCTTATCTCTAAATTAATAGATAAAAAGGAGATAAAAAAATTGAGTTTGCTCTGGGTTGTTCAAATGGTAAAAAGTCAGCAAAAGCATTCAACTCCCACACAGTCAGTGAGCTTGCTGAGAGACATCAAATGAGGTCAAAGACCACAGAAATTAGGTTGGCAAAAGTTACTCTGAGTGAGGATTGGTTTGATGATGACTAACCAAAAAACGACAAGAAGTTGAGCCCAAAGGGGCAGAATAGGAAGCCAGAGGTTTCACAAAAAAGTGTCCTTAAAGCAAATTAAGACAACAGAAGACTCCTTTCCAGTTATCAGATTAGAATACATTTTTAAAAAAGTAAAAAAACCCAATGCTGGTGAAAGTGTGAGAAAAAGGTATTCATACAGTGCTGGAGGGCGTGCCCATGACTAACACTTTCCTAGATTAACTGAGTACCAGAATCGAGAAATTTAAATATGCTGATGCCTTTGACCTCTGGGAATTATTCCAAGGAAAGACTCAGGAAGAGATGCATAGGATCCCCTACAAGTATGTTAGTTTGGGGGATGTTAATAATAGAAAAGAAAAAAATAGAATATACCGACATGATTTAATAACTCATCTATGTCATGTGATTAAAAAGCTTTTGTAGGAAGAAGTTCATTAGCAGGACAAGACCCTCACAACACACTGATGAAAGGCAAAAGCAGGTGACAAAAGGGCATGAACAGTCCAAGCATGCTTTTGCCAAAATGTAAATATGCTTTGAGAAAACTACACCCACCCAAACACTAACAGTATTTATCCCACAATGTTAGGCTTTTATGTTTTACCCTTTAAATTCATCTCTATATACTCTTTTTCAATTGTCTTTTTGACCATGAGCATGTGTTGTCTGTATGTTTTTAAAGACAATACTTAAGAAGTGGATCTTAGCCACTCCGTGAACTTGCCTGAGAGTTTAATTCCTCAGCAACTTAACTGTGCCCCAAAAGGTTTGTGTGTTAAAGAATAAAACCTGAATAATAAAGAATAATAAAAAATAAAAACTGTTGAGTAGAGACAGTCCATAAGCTTCCTTTAAAATTCCTCACAGCTTGTCAACAGATGAATAAAGAAGATTCTACTTAGAATTCTATTAGCCATAAAAAGAATGAAATAATGCCATTTTTAGCAATGTAGATGGAACTAGAGATCATACTAAGTGAAGTCAGAGAAAGACAAATACCATTTGATATCACTGATGTGGAATATAAAAATTATACAAGTGAACTTATTTATGGAACAAAACAGACTCACTTACATAGAAAACAAACTTATGGTTACCAAAGGGAAAAGAGGGGAAGGATGAACTGGGAATCTGGGATTAACATATACATACTACTAATATAACCACCAAAGACCTATGGTATAGCACTGAGAACTCTACTCAATACTCTGTAATGACCTATATGGGAAAAAAAATCTGAAAAAGGGTGGCTTTATATATAATTGATTCACTTTACTGTAACCTGAAATTAACACAACATTGTCAATCAGCTATACACTAATAAAAAAAAATTTTAATAAATAAAATCTAAGTTAACTTTTAGGTTTAAAAACTGTGAAAAGTATTAAAAGTATAATAATGTAAAGTAAATTAGAACAAATATTGCAGAAACTCTAAAAAATACATTTTCAAATAAAGAAAATTCATCACTGTGATCAGGAAGATCAAATTCAGAAGTGTCAAGAAATGTCCTCAGTCCTTCCTGACAGCATATCTCCTCTTTGCCCAGCAACCTGCCCACCTCCAGTGGAGCACAGACTGCCCCCGCCCCCAGCACACACAGGGTGGCCCCAGGCGGCCGTAGGTGGACACAGCAATTCACCAGACCACCCAGTCACTCACTGCACCTTGTGAACTGTCCTTTCCACCATCCAGCCCTTCATGTGCTCACAGCCACTGTGCAAAATCACATTTGGGGTAAGACCAAGAGCAAGATTCAAACCGAATTGAATGGTTACCCTCGTTTTGTTTTCTTCTTTTCTTAAACTTCTCGAATTCTGACTGACCCAACAACACTATTATAGAGTATATGGAGGTCAAGGGTGTCCAAAAGGCTTCCCTGATAGCTCAGTTGGTAAAGAATCTGCCTGCAATGCAGAAGACCCCAGTTCAATTCCTGGGTTGGGAAGATCCCCTGGGAAATCCCCCAGGATTCTCAGGCTTCCCTTGTGGGTTACCTGGTAAAGAATCCACCTGTAATGCAGGAGACCTGGATTCAATCCCTGGGTTGGGAAGATCTGGAGAAGGGAAAGGCTACCCACTCCAGTATTCTGGCCTAGAGAATTCCATGGATCCACAGTCCATGGAATCGCAAACAATCGGACATGATTGAGCAACTTTCACTCACTCACTCACTAAGACAGTATGGACCATCCCCTGAGAGCCTACAGTCTCCTTACAACTTCAGGTGTAATATTTGCAACGCCTCTGAAAAAGCATGCCCAATACAGTGATGTCTGACCAGGACTCCCTGACCGACGTAGGCCTCTGCTCTGGGGGTGATAGCCAGTCCTGGTGTCTGGGTGATTCCCTGGGCCCAGCAAACGGACCCAGTTACCAGTAAAAATAAAAACCAATAAACAGCAACAACGACAAAAGCTACACTCAGGTTTTCGAGATTCCCTTGTAAGTCTTTATGGAAGGAAGCATGCACAAGTCTTGATAATACAGTATATTATCATTTTAAATGCAATCAGTGATGTCAGTTTATAGTAACGCAATGCCTTCAGCCAAACACGGGCTGAGATGAGGCCACTCTAGAATCATAGAAGCATAAAGGAGAGTCATAAAGTAAGTCTTGATTCTGCCATCAGCTACAGCATTTTAAAAGGACTTTATAGGGACTTCTCTTGAGGTTGAGTGGTTAAGGTTTCACCTTCCCATGCAGGAGGTGTGTGTTCGATCCCTGGTCAGGGAGCTAGGATCCTGCGTGCTTTCCAGGTGAAAAACCAAAGCATTAAACAGAATCAATAATGTAACAAATTTTAAAAACACTTTTAAAAAATGACATTACAATATCCTTCACTTAAACCTCATGATGTAATGGCTGTGTGTGTTAGTTGCTTAGTTATGTTCGACTCTTTGCGACCCCATGGACTGTAGTCCAACAGGCTCCTCTGACCTTGGAATTCCCCAGGCAAAATACTGGAGTGGGTTGCCGTTTCCTTCTCCAGGAGATCTTCCCGACCCAGGGATGGAACCCAGGTCTCCTGCATTACAAGCAGACTCTTTACCATCTGAGCCACCAGGGCAGCCTTTGCTGGCTAAGGGGAAGTATATAGTCATATACCTCTCACATATTTCTTAGTTAATCTTCCATAGAATAAAACATATGTAATCATAGATGGGGCTTCCCAGGTATTTCAGTGGTAAAGAACCTGCCTGCTAATGCAGGAGATGCAGGCTTGATCCCCAGGTCAGCAAGATCCCCTGGAGAAGGAAACAGGAACCCACTCCAGTATTCTTGCCTGGGAAACCCATAGACAGAGGAGCCTGGTGGGTTAATTCCCTTGTGGGTTACCTGGTAAAGAATCCACCTGTAATGCAGGAGACCTGGATTCAATCCCTGGGTTGGGAAGATCTGGAGAAGGGAAAGGCTACCCACTCCAGTATTCTGGCCTAGAGAATTCCATGGATCCACAGTCCATGGAATCGCAAACAATCGGACATGACTGAGCAACTTTCACTCACTCACTCACTAAGACAGTATGGACCATCCCTTGAGAGCCTACAGTCTCCTTACAACTTCAGGTGTAATATTTGCAACGCCTCTGAAAAAGCATGCCCAATACAGTGATGTCTGACCAGGACTCCCTGACCGACGTAGGCCTCTGCTCTGGGGGTGATAGCCAGTCCTGGTGTCTGGGTGATTCCCTGGGCCCAGCAAACGGACCCAGTTACCAGTAAAAATAAAAACCAATAAACAGCAACAACGACAAAAGCTACACTCAGGTTTTCGAGATTCCCTTGTAAGTCTTTATGGAAGGAAGCATGCACAAGTCTTGATAATACAGTATATTATCATTTTAAATGCAATCAGTGATGTCAGTTTATAGTAACGCAATGCCTTCAGCCAAACACGGGCTGAGATGAGGCCACTCTAGAATCATAGAAGCATAAAGGAGAGTCATAAAGTAAGTCTTGATTCTGCCATCAGCTACAGCATTTTAAAAGGACTTTATAGGGACTTCTCTTGAGGTTGAGTGGTTAAGGTTTCACCTTCCCATGCAGGAGGTGTGTGTTCGATCCCTGGTCAGGGAGCTAGGATCCTGCGTGCTTTCCAGGTGAAAAACCAAAGCATTAAACAGAATCAATAATGTAACAAATTTTAAAAACACTTTTAAAAAATGACATTACAATATCCTTCACTTAAACCTCATGATGTAATGGCTGTGTGTGTTAGTTGCTTAGTTATGTTCGACTCTTTGCGACCCCATGGACTGTAGTCCAACAGGCTCCTCTGACCTTGGAATTCCCCAGGCAAAATACTGGAGTGGGTTGCCGTTTCCTTCTCCAGGAGATCTTCCCGACCCAGGGATGGAACCCAGGTCTCCTGCATTACAAGCAGACTCTTTACCATCTGAGCCACCAGGGCAGCCTTTGCTGGCTAAGGGGAAGTATATAGTCATATACCTCTCACATATTTCTTAGTTAATCTTCCATAGAATAAAACATATGTAATCATAGATGGGGCTTCCCAGGTGTTTCAGTGGTAAAGAACCTGCCTGCTAATGCAGGAGATGCAGGCTTGATCCCCAGGTCAGTAAGATCCCCTGGAGAAGGAAACAGGAACCCACTCCAGTATTCTTGCCTGGGAAACCCATAGACAGAGGAGCCTGGTGGGTTACAGTCTGTGAGGTTGCAAAGAGTCAGACACATCTGACTATAACAACAGCAAAAATCACAGGTGATCTATTAGTAGGGCTCACAGGCACACTCAGGGATTTAAATATGCCTACAGGGCCACATAACACTAAGAAATCTTTCAAATCTTGTTTTAAAAAACAGCACAATACTGTGTGTTTTATCAGACTCCATTCCTCCTTCCTAAATACTTCAGCAAATAAGTAAACAAAGGAGAAAGGAGGGGGGGGAGGAATGCAGAAACAAAAGCCAAGTGCAAATCCATCATCTTACCCACTCCTTTCCTCGTTGACTGGAGGCTGCGAGAACGGCTGGCCCCACCAGAGGCGGTAACTCAGGCTCAACCCGTGACGTTTCTTTTCCCACCTGTGAAGCCCGCAGAACTGATGGTGGTTATTAAAAACAAAAGTGCATCTCGAAAATCAGCCCTGAATTGGGTTGCTGATGGCGGTTTTCTTTTTCTAGAGCGCTCCAGGGCTGCTCAGCACACAGGAGGGCGAGGCCTCACAGCTTGTCAGAAGACCCAGCTGTGCAGAGGCCTGGCGAAAGGAGAAAGTGGGCTCCAGTGACGCCTGTTAGGGCTTTAATCCTCAGCTGTGACACATGGAGGGAGCTATGAACAGGAAACTCAGAGCTGGGCAGGCAGCCAGAAGCATTCAGAAAACGTGCCAAGCCCTTTCGAAATACCACGCTCTCCACTGAACACTCACTGCTAACAGTTACAGGCTGTGCCTCTCTCCTCAAATGACGGAGCCATAGACCCGGGCCGGCCCGTGGACATCCAGTCTGTCACAGTTCCCGTCATCAGGGCCAGGAACCAGTCAAAGCCAGGCCTGGAGTCTCCCACCTCCTCCCTCTTCTCCCACCTCCAGATCCTTCTCCTAATGACATCTGCAGATGTGAGCTCCCAGCGGTACCGAAGGACCCTTCCTTCAAGTTTTTGAATGTTCTAGATGCAGAGTCTCTTCCTAATGCACCCCCTGCCCCTGCCACATGCCCTGGGGACCTTGCAGGGATCTCTTGCAGTATCCAGGAGGGGAGGAGACCCACTGGTCATCCCTAGACTCAGGGAGATTAGGGAAGATGGGGTCCCAGCCCAAGCCTCTGGCTCCCACTCTCAGCAGCCTGATTTCATCCATGAGAGAGGGGGCTGCCGAACCCCTCCTCTGCCTATCTCTCAGGGGGCCCCCTGCACCCCACACCTGGATTCATGTTCTCAATACAACCCAGGTCCCACCTATCAGAGCCCTCATAGTCTGAAATGTAAGGACCAAACTGGCCAAAGCTTATATCCTGGTACCCAAGGCCCACCCCTAGCAGGCTCTGCACACCTCTCCACCTTGCGCCCACTGCCCTTCAAAAGAACTCTCTGTGCCCACTCGGATGGGCCACCACTGACTCCAGGAGACAATGCTCAGGGACTTCCCTAGTGGTCGGATGGTTAAATACTTTGCTTCCCAATGCAGGAGTGTGGGTTTGATCCCGGATTAGGGAAATAAGACCCCACATGCCTTGCGTCCAAAAAACTAACATGTAAACAACAGAAGCAATATTGTAACAAATTCAATAAAGACTGTAAAAATGGTCCAAAGGCAACATTCAAATGGCACGGTTCTGCAGCTACCCTCCTGATTCCCCTTCTCCTCTTGAATGTGATGCCCTTTCAGACACAACACTCCCCCTCCTCCTTGACCCCCTCTCCCCACATTTCCAGTCTTCACCAAGGTTCATGTAGGAGTACCCCCTTCCACATCTTGGGGTGATGCCCCATGCTCTGAACCCATGTTTTCACTCCCTAAAAATAACAGAGATGGCAAGAGTGGGCACTTACTATTCATCAGGCACGTTTCTAGGAACTTTCAATTCTTTCAGCCCATTTTACAAATCAGAAAATTGAGATACAGAAAAGGCAAATGCTTTCCCTGAGATCCCTCAGCCAGGTAGGGTGGAGCCTGGGTGGAGTCTAATCTGGCCTCACTCTTTCTTTCCAGGCACCTGTGCTGTTTATTTGGGCACAAGGAGTATGTACTCGGGGAGGGTGCAATTTCCTCACCCTTCTCGGTAGCTGTTCCAGAAGGGCTTCCCAGAATGCTTTCCCAGGCTAGGTAATTACAAGTAGCTGTGATTAATTGGTAGTCTAACGAACTTTAATTGAGAGACCAAATGGTCCACCTGAAAACTGCTGTGGACTGGGCTTTCAACATTAGGAAATAAACAAAATAGTCTTGAGGTTAAGGCAACATTCTTGTAGTCCAGGGGTCCCTAACCTCTGGGATCTAATGCCTGATGATCTGAGGTGGAGCTGATGTAAGAATAATAGAAATAGAGTGCACAAGAAATGTACCATGCTTGAATCTTTCTAAACCATCCCCTACAACCCACAGTTGGTGGAAAAATTGTCTTCCACAAAACCAGTCCCTACCCTGGTTCCAAAAATGTTGGGGACCACTCCTGTAGAAGTTTCACTGACATTTTTAACCTATCTTAATGGGTGTATCCAGGCCCTGGACATCTGGTGCATCAACAGACTGCTAAAGACATAACCTCACCGAAAGAGCTGAGATGCCCTGATGAGAAGAACCGACTCATTGGAAAAGACCTTGATGCTGGGAAAGATTGAGGGCAGGAGGAGAAGCAAACAACAGAGGACGAGATGGTTGGATGGCATCATTGACTCAATGAACATGAATCTGAGCAAACTCTGAGAGACAGTGGAGGAAACGCAAGCCTGGTGTGCTGCAGTCTGTGGGGTGGCAAAGAGTCAGAAACAACTGAGCGACTGAACGGCAACACCCTCAAAGGTCTAGGGTGACGAGGGGCAGGGAGAAGTCCCCACCCTTCCTCCAACGTGGAGTAGCTGAGGTTTCGGGGACCTAATGCACCCCCAGCTCCAGAGGCAGCCCCACTGATCTGAGCCATTAGATCTTCAGAAATGCTCTAGTACCTTCTAGGCTGCTGGCCAGGTCCTATAAATGCTGGAGGTGAACATTTCACTGAAGAGACGTTTCTGGCTCCCACTAGGAGCAAGATCCTCCCTATGCTCTTTGGTAGAACAACAACAACAACAAAATCAGGAAGACCCAGCTTTTGTCCCTAAGAAAGTTACTACCCAGCTGATGGGGAGGCCGTGGATGATACCCTAACAGGCTTAACTCACTGTAGGTATTGATATTTGCCTCCCAAAACAGGAGTTTGTTTTCCTAATTTTTCCTTTATTCAACACTTAGTGGAGAGGAAAGATTTTTGTTTCTAGGATGTTTTCTGATCCTCTTTTCCACTCCAGACAACATCTCCTTTCCTCCTGCCCACTTCTCAGCAAGGAGACACACACACACACATACACACTCCCTACTGGGTTTTGTAAGTTGCTTAGTCCGCCCCACTCCCCCACAGAGTTCAGGGGGGGGAAATAGTCATACCGGGCAATAACAATCCAATACTAGAAGTTTATGGAAAATCCCCAAACTCCAGGGTCCTTTATAAAGGCTGGAGCTCAGAACTCACTGAGCAAAAGCTGGAGATTTTACCACGAAAACTCTCAGAAGACATCACTAGTACACAATTTTATCAGCAACATGGCCTTTGTAGAACTCTGGAATGCCTGTATTTCTACTTAATAGGTCAGAAATAACTCATATCTTTCCCCAGAATACTTTTATGGAAAAGTTTACACATTCAGAATGAATCTGCATTTAAGAATACCTTGAATGTGGCTATAATCCACGTGCTTCATGTGTTTCCTTAACCCATAGCAAACTCTGAGAGACAGTGGAGGAAACGCAAGCCTGGTGTGCTGCAGTCTGTGGGGTGGCAAAGAGTCAGAAACAACTGAGCGACTGAACGGCAACACCCTCAAAGGTCTAGGGTGACGAGGGGCAGGGAGAAGTCCCCACCCTTCCTCCAACGTGGAGTAGCTGAGGTTTCGGGGACCTAATGCACCCCCAGCTCCAGAGGCAGCCCCACTGATCTGAGCCATTAGATCTTCAGAAATGCTCTAGTACCTTCTAGGCTGCTGGCCAGGTCCTATAAATGCTGGAGGTGAACATTTCACTGAAGAGACGTTTCTGGCTCCCACTAGGAGCAAGATCCTCCCTATGCTCTTTGGTAGAACAACAACAACAACAAAATCAGGAAGACCCAGCTTTTGTCCCTAAGAAAGTTACTACCCAGCTGATGGGGAGGCCGTGGATGATACCCTAACAGGCTTAACTCACTGTAGTATTGATATTTGCCTCCCAAAACAGGAGTTTGTTTTCCTAATTTTTCCTTTATTCAACACTTAGTGGAGAGGAAAGATTTTTGTTTCTAGGATGTTTTCTGATCCTCTTTTCCACTCCAGACAACATCTCCTTTCCTCCTGCCCACTTCTCAGCAAGGAGACACACACACACACATACACACTCCCTACTGGGTTTTGTAAGTTGCTTAGTCCGCCCCACTCCCCCACAGAGTTCAGGGGGGGGAAATAGTCATACCGGGCAATAACAATCCAATACTAGAAGTTTATGGAAAATCCCCAAACTCCAGGGTCCTTTATAAAGGCTGGAGCTCAGAACTCACTGAGCAAAAGCTGGAGATTTTACCACGAAAACTCTCAGAAGACATCACTAGTACACAATTTTATCAGCAACATGGCCTTTGTAGAACTCTGGAATGCCTGTATTTCTACTTAATAGGTCAGAAATAACTCATATCTTTCCCCAGAATACTTTTATGGAAAAGTTTACACATTCAGAATGAATCTGCATTTAAGAATACCTTGAATGTGGCTATAATCCACGTGCTTCATGTGTTTCCTTAACCCATGTGTCATCCACATGTTCCCTACACATCAAAATTGATGAGAACAGAGAATGCAATAAAGCATGGGAAAGTGTGTGTGCATGCATGCAGACGTGTGTGCACCTGTGCAAGCATGTCCATACCTGGAATCTGACCTCACCTCTCCTGCCATGTACTACAGGTCCTTAAGAAAGGGTAGGAACCCTGTTTTACTAGGTTCAGCAATTTTGTAGTTAATTTGGTAATTAAACAGACACCTCCCTGGGCCCCAGGAGACCTGGGTGAAAGGGCCTGCTTTAACTTCATGAGGGACTCAAGACGGCTCAGATGGTAAAGAATCTCCCCACAGTGCAGGAGACCTAGGTTCAATCCCTGGATAGGAAAGATCCCCTGGAGAAGAAAATGGTAACCCACTCCAGGATTCTTGCCTGGCGAATTCCACAGACAGAGGAGTCTGGGGGGCTACAGTCCATGGGGTCGTAAAGAGTCAGACACAGCTGAGAGACTAACACTTTTAATTTCATGAAGGTGGCTTTGAGGAGTCAATTTCACTTCCCTGGACTTCAGTTTCTACCTCTGGGAAAAAATACAGCATAATCTAAATCCATGCTACACAGAGTGTTGCCACCTGCCAGTGGGGGCATTGTCAGGAAATATGCTAGAAATGCAGATTCGCAGGTCCCGCCCCAGAACAACTGACTCAGAATTAGCATTTTAATAAGATTCCCACGTGACTTGTGGGTGCACTGTAAAGTTTGAGCAGCACTGGTCCAAACATTCTCTGAAGTGCCTTCCAGGGCCACATTTTGTTAGTTTAACCTTTGTCTCTTTCAGCTAGAGCATTCACATACCAAGGCCATGGCTGCCCATGACCTTTGTGGTCAGGCCCGGGGAGGAACTGGTCAGAACTCTGCAGGCTGACTTCACTCCCATTCCAGGCAATGACACACAAAAAGTCAGATCATCTCCATGACTGTCCCAGACCACTAAGTCACACTCTGCTTTCCAGCTTCCTACCAAGCCTCTTAGGAAAAGGCCACCCCTTAGTACTTCCTACCTCCAGACAGCTCTCACAGCCATCACTGGGTCTCAGGGATTGTGCAAGCAAAGATTAGTGAACAGGAAAAATGCCAGATGGATTATTACAGCGACTGTCTTCAGCACTTAATGGAGCCATGATCACTAAGATGAAGAATGAGCCACGTCTGGGGAAGCCCACCAAATCTCCTGTTTCATGGGGCTATGATGAGGCGATTAGGCAAAGTGTGATCATGTGTATTAGTCATTCAATCTTATACAACTCTTTGAGATCCCATGAACTGTAGCCCTCCAGGCTCCTCTTTCCATAGGTTTCTCCAGGCAAGAATAGTGGAGTGGGTTGCAATTTCCTGGTCCAGGGTATCTTCCCCAACCAGGGATCCAACCTAGGTCTCCTGCATTGCGAGCAGATTCTTTACATCTAAGCTACCAGGGACGCTCCATTAGGCAGAATACTTCAAATTTAATGAAGCAGGACTTCATGAAAGCATTTCAAACCTCTTTCTTTTAAGCAAGATGAAGAATGCAGTTAGCAGAGCTGAATTATTTCCTCAACACCCACACTCCATTACATGTGGGTTCATTTGAAGAGGGGTCACCAATGGAAAACCTCGGGCACTGCATTTGGTTCCTACCATGAAAGCAGCTGCCAGGCTGGGTGTGGTCACCCTCCAGCTGTGATAAGTCAAGAGTAGAGGAGGTAGGGGTGGTTGGAAGGAATACATTTCTTCCACACACACACACACAAAGCATATTCAAGATTAAAAAGCAAAGCTGAAATCTGAAATTTAAAAAAAATTACCAAGTGAGCATTGGCGAAAAGAATCAGAGAGTGTGGAAGTGCATGCTGATAGCGTTCCTGGGGGTCCTGAACGCAGACCAGAGAGGGCTGCAGGGACCTTCCCAGTGGTTCCGTGGTTAGGAACCTGCCTTGCAATGTAGGGGACATGGGTTTGATTCTTGGTCAGGGAACTAAGAACTCATAGACTGCCAGCAACTAAACCCGCAAGTCGTAACTACGGAAGGCCACGTGCTTTAGAGCCCACGTGCCATAACTACAGAGCCCGTGTACCACAACTAGAGAGTCTGTGCTCTACAATGAAGCTCTCGTGTGACACAGCCAAGACCCAGTGCAGCCAAATGAGTAAATGTGAAAACAGAATTAGAGAGAGAGGGAGCCACAGACCCAAGCCAGAGGCTGGGAAGGGAACTGGGAGCTGCAAAGCAAGTTCTTATAACAGGAAGGCACTCTCACCACATGATGGGAGAGGCAGACTGCAAATCTGAATTTTAAGAGTGAATCAGGACCCCAAAGACCCCGCAAAGATGGAACCAGGGGCCAGATCTAATGATATAAAACATAATTGAGACAAATCTGAAGTCCTGTTCTTACTTCCCAGACCTAATTTCATAAGTACAGGACAAGACACACCAAAAGAAGAGCACTGGCAGCAGGCAAAACCAGACAGGTGTCGGGGTCCTGGCTGGCTGAACCCTTAGCTCAGTGGACTCTCTATTTTTTTAAGCTCAGTTAACCCTTGGTTGACTGAACCCTTAGAACCTCTTTGAACCCTTCATGTGATGGGAGAAACAAGCTCAGCTGCCCTGGTGGAAGCTTAACTTCTAATACAAAGGAGGGTGGTCACTCTTTGTACCCCAGACCCCAAGCCAGAGATGGAATTAAGTTCTGTTCCATTGAACAGAACTTTCTGGAGGCCCATCTAACACCCGATGCAATGTACCATCTACTTTGTAACAACAGAACTCTCCGCAATGAAGCGAGTCAATCCACAGAGGGCGTGCTGCCCCATCCCAGAAGTGCTCAAGCAGAGGCCACCTGCGTGGCCAGGAGCATCTCACCGGAGCCGCTCTGCCACCTGTACGTGGCTGTCTGATTTTACATCCAGCTTGTGGGTTGTTCTCTGTGGTTTTGTTTTGCTCTCGTGGCAAATCAGTGTGCTGAACCGGGCGTTTTCTCATCATTCACATGTTGAAATAGGAAACCAGGGCCAGTAGAGACAAATCTCAAACTAGAATTCAGACCTGGAGACTCTAAAACCTTTCCTGGTTACTCTCTCCCAGTGTCTGGTTATAATTTCTGCGGTTTTTTGGATGCAGTTTTCAGTTCTTCCAGTGAATGAGGAAGCCACTGCTTTTAACAAGGTAAGGTAAATATTTACCATGTGTCAAGTTCTAAATATGAGTCACAGCCCAGCAAATGTGCCCAGCTAATCGTACCATTAAATTTTACGAGAAAACACTGTCTTCGGTTGTTCTTTGACACAAGTTAACTAGTGTCATAAATGTGTAGGAAGGTCCAGCCATTCCAATTAGTACACATTTTTAAAACATTTTGTTATAAAAAAATATATAACCATGATACAGAAGACAAGAAGGAAAAAAAGAGAAGACTCATTCTTCCTGATCTTGCTACCAAATTTTCACCCCTGTTAGTTAGCATTTTGGAATATTTCCATCTACTCCTTTTTTTTTTTCTAGGCACATATATCTTTGTAATCTCTTTTAATATTATATCACAAGTGGTTTTTTATGTTATTACTTGACTTTCATAACTATCATTTTAGTGCTAAATACTGCGTGTCCCTTTGTCCCTGACACTTTGCCCCTTTTCCACAATCTTGATGGTCTCTATGGTTTTCATTTTACATTTAAGAAGAAAGAAGATTTTATCCATACATTGTGTTTTAAAAGTCTGGATGAGAGGGTGAGGGGGAAGGGATAAATTAGGAATTTAGGATTAACATATACACATTCATATATAAAATAGATCATCAAAAGGGCCTACTATATAACAAAGGGAGCTCTACTCAATATTTTGTGATAGCCTATAAGGGAAAAGACTCTGAAAAGGAAGATATATGTATATATGTATAAATGCATTATTTTGCTGTACACTTGAAACTAATACAGCATTATAAATAAATTATACTTCAGTAAAAAAAATCATTTAAAAAATAGATAAACAAGGACCTATTGTACAATCACATGGAACTTGACTCAATATCTTGTAATAATCTATAAGGGAAAATAATCAGAAAAAGAGTGTGTATATATATATATATATACACACACATATATATGTATACACACACACACACATACATACACATAGTAACTGAATCACTTTGCTATACATTTGAAACTAACACAACATTGTAAATTAACTATACTTCAATAAAAAGAGAGAAAATTAAAAAATAAAAGTCCAAGTAGCGTCTCCATGGCACTCACAGTGGTTATTTGGAGGAAATCAGGCTTGATTTCATATTTATGTTTTTCCGGTGTGCTATAGATATTTTACTAAAAGTCTGCATATTTCCTTGTAGAAACTTTAAAAATCTGTAGTCTATGGCGTTACAGACTCAGTGACTACAAATGGAACACTTATACACTCCTAACCCTTCTGTAGCTGTCACTGAAAACGTCCACAAGCACCACTGCATACAGTGCAAGGAAGACATCAGAACATGCAAACTGCTTTAAATGTTAACAGCCATCATCATCAAATGCATTAGGAGGTGTGCGCGCGTGTGTGAGGCCAGAATGCATCATTTCCTGAGCTTGCTTGCCTGTGCCTGTCAGTCGTGACTGACTCTTGGCAACCCCATGGACTGTAGCCTGCCAGGCTCCTCTGTCCATGGAATTCACCAGGCAAGAATCCTGGAGTGGGTTGCTACTTCCCACCCCAAGGGATCTTCCCAACTCAGGGATAGAACCCAGGTCTCCTGCATTGTAGACAGATCCTTTACCACTGAGCCACTAGGGAAGCCCTTTCCATGCTTATTAGACCTAGATCCTCCTAGATAGACATTTCAGGAGCAAAAAAACATTAATTTTCCAGCTTACTGCAAATGTGGTTTTAATTATAGAAATCATAAAACTGTCTAAACATAGCTATAAGCTAACAAAAAGCTTG
The DNA here is from genome assembly GCA_006408675.1 of Madoqua kirkii. Lineage (NCBI taxonomy): Eukaryota > Metazoa > Chordata > Mammalia > Artiodactyla > Bovidae > Madoqua > Madoqua kirkii. The sequence goes on along the minus strand of SJYC01129152.1, from coordinate 687 downwards.
TGAGTCTACTCAGCTTTTAACTCAGTGCCAAGCCCTGTTCTTCTAGAAGCAGTGCTCCTTAGAAGTCAGTTCATAATTTCCTTTTTTTCTTTTTTGTTTAATTTTTTTATTTTATGAAAGTATGATAACATTTACAGGAGACTTTGAAAATACACAACAATACAGTATATATTGTTCTACTACATCAATTTATAATTACTATTATACAGCAGAAATTAACACATTGTAAAGCAATTATCCTCCAATTAAAAAAAGACAACTAAAAAAAAACCTTAAACAATGTAAATGACATGTGAACAGCTGTAAATACAATATAAATGCTATGTAAATAGTTTCCAATATGTAGCAAATTCAAATTTTCCTTTTTGGGAAAAACAAAGTCAGTTCAATCTCCAAATTATCCCCAACCCCCTCACTGTTGAGGAATCCTTACTATTAATAATCATGTTCCCGAAAGCGATGCTTCCTTTCCAGTTTTTCTTTCGGACACCCTTGCATCAGCTTCTCTAAGAAATCTGAGTGCTGTTGTCTAAGGGGTGGTTCTGCACAGCTATTCTCACCATATTCTCCTCTTTGTATCACCAAGAGAGGAGAGGAAAGGCCATTACTGGAGAGAAGACTCTAGGGTCTGAGTCTGACACCAATGGCCATGTGCTGTCCACAGGGCTCCTCTCCCCACGGATACTG